>JAOXJP010010945.1:0-17818 GCA_025762735.1 Platanus orientalis | reverse complement strand
CAATGCCACCAGCATAAGATACACATTAAATAAAATACAATATTGTTTGTTGGACCGCTTTCCAATCGACTCTCTAAACGTTTCTACTCGCTTCTCCGGAAACTTCCACTCGTTTACCTAATAGCTTTCACTTGCTTCACCATGCTTCCCATACATAGAAAACGCGTTTCCTTGATGCTCAAGTGTTTGAGGAAATTCCTAAGAGATGGTACTTGAAGACTTGAAGCTCTATTTTGTGAGCTGATTAAAGGATTCAGTCGAGAAGGTGTTCTAAAGGGTTGCTACAACTATTTGGGATGAATAAAGACCACTTACATCATCAACAAGCTGCTGTCCAGAATTTCGTACACAAGGTGTTTGTTAAATTGCTTAAATGGTGGCTGCATTGACCCATAATCGATTTTAGTGGGTTGTATTGAGTTTTGGGGCTGTCCTTGGACTTGTGCTGCATCACTAATCTTCCCTATTCTACCCTTGGCTAGGAAGCCTTATTACAAATATTACCCTCAAGACTAAAACCCAACAAAACTATGGCACTATTGGCCTTATTACAATGTCCTAGACACTAAAACTAAAAAATAATTCCAAAAGCACTATGGCTGACCAGCTCTCTTCCATGTCCATGCTTTGGGCTTGGGCTTGGGCTTCCAAATGGACTTAGTATCCAACCAATTCACTGCTGTTGCATCAAAAGTACTCATACTAGAGTGACTAATATAGGTAAGACACCTTGTCCAAAAGAAGGCATGCTGTTATTGATGGTGATGTTGTTTATGTTAAGATCAAATTCACTTCCTTGGTGGTTGACCTCATCCTCGTCTGCAAGGAAAAATGTACCCACAGCGTTCACTTTGTCTGAGATCACAATTAGGTTGAGATTAAACAAGGTAAAAGTAGTTGGAAGAGCCATCAGGGTTGTGCTATTAAATAATTAAAGTTTGTTCAACAGATAATCATGCTCTACAAGAAGAGAGCAAAGATTGAAAAATAATGGAAAAGGAAGCATCAGTAAGACAGATGTTACAAACATCTAGTAGTCTTCACCAAGGCCAGCAAGAACAAATCTAACTCTATCCTTGTCACCTACAGATTAATTAATGGCAGCAACTTGGTCAAAAATAAATTAGCATACTGAGATATTCAGCAATGGATCGGGATCTGTCTAACATGTAAATAATTCTACATGCAGGTGCATGATGCAGGCTTCCGATTGTTGTAAGAATGACTCATGAAGAGCTTTCCACAGATCATAAGCAGCAGCCATCTCAAGACACTGGCTGAGAAGTTCCAGAGATTAAGTAATGCTGATTCAAATGATAATAGATTGATCTCATGCATACCATGCTGCATAACCAGGATTTGGCATTGGACTGAAATCTTTGGAGTTTGGAGGAATCTTTGTCTGGTTCTTTCTAAGAGTCATAGTCGTTTGATAAGAACTTTGGTGGTGCACAAGCTGTTCCATCCAACTGATTTGATATCCCCTGTCCTTGAACAATAGAAATGATCTGGCCTCTAGAAAAAATAAAGGTTTCAAAAGATAGCTTGACCATGGCATAGTGGGAAAGAAGAAGAAAGGAAGTAGCATAAGGAGGAAAGGAAGAATAAGCAATTGTATAGAGTAAACAAAGGTCAAGATTGAAGTATCTGATCTACATAAACTAATGGGCCTTTTTGATTTTAGAAAAAGAGACAAAAGAATAGAATCAAGAAAAACTCCGATACCATCTTCCCAAAAAGAAGGGGACAGAAAAGAAAGGAAGTAAAAAAAATTGGGTTTTCAAAAGCAGTGTTTCACCTCCATGAGGATATTTATATTGGTCAAAAAATATTTGCAATGACTAGAATACCCTTAGGCTAAAGATGCATTGGCATTCTTATCAATTTCTTTATGCGGAAGTCATTAGGCATCCAATAAAATACTATTACCAACTTGGAGAAACCAGGAAGCAATTCAATCTGACTTACGGACATCATAGATGCATTAAATGGCTGTGCAATCCATATGCTCAAGACAGCATTTCTGAATGCAGTTGCCCACTTGCCACATGATTACAGATATATTGATCTATCAACTCTGCTTATAAAGGCATCAGTTCACAACTTCACATGATAGGTCAGTCAAAGCTGACAACAACAATACTAACAGCATCAGGACGCAAAGGATCTTCTCCTGCCGGCCTATGACACAGATATATAGATCTATCAACTCAGCTTCCGGAAAAATGCAATTCACTTTTTCCCACCAATCATCTCCTGCCACCTGTAAGACAGGTCCTTAGCAGGTCATAAGTCGCAGGAGAAGATCCGGTCTAGCATCTGGGTTAAAATTATAAGAGAAATGTGTGAACCAAGTCCGTAACCCAGCATGCCAAGGAGAACAAGATACAGTATTGCACACTAAAACATATTGCATCCACACTGTAAATGCTAGGCAACTCCAGTGCATATCAAACAACTGAGGAGAAAATATACAAGATGTCAAGAACATCACTTCATAGTTCCAAAAGGATGCCAACTCAAACAGCCAACCAAGGTCAACACAGTAAATAGCATCAACCAGCAAAATTGCCTTGCAAGACAACAAAGTTCCAGAAAATGCACAGTTAAAGAGACATAGAAAGGGATAATTTATACATGGTTCAATACATTAGTCATTACTTGTTTACACCTCATTGCGCAAATGATGATAACCGGCTGAATAGATAGGAACCCCTTAGAACATGTGATCCTAATGGATGAGAAGAGGTAATTTTTAAAATCTTGGGTGATAATTTCTTGAAATTGGAACAGAATATAAGATAATTGGAGTTTTTCCCAAAATGCTGAAGACCAACTAAAAATTAGAACAAAGCTCATGAATTATGCTTTAGTAAACAGACTGATTCATGCAATCACTAAGCAAGGAAATCTCAATTATTTAATCTGACTACCAAGAAAAGTTAAAATAAAAATAAAAAAAACCAAGTACTTGATCAAGGAAAAGAAAAAGTAGGATACCAAGGGGTAATCAGCCCAACAACACCAATGGGTTCCTTAAGAACATGACTCTTAAATGTCTGCATTGGAAGAGAGACAGGAGCCTTTTGTTTTGCATCTAAAACTTCTGCAAGTTCCGCATAGTACTCAAAACACCCTGCAACATCGTCCTGGATGACATAAAAAAGCAGATTAAGGTACAGGCTTGACAGTTAAACCAAAAAAATTCCAGAGATGTCTTATGCATACAATATCCCATGCTGCTTCATCCAGTGGTTTTCCGCAATCAATAGCTTCTAGCTTAGCCAGCTCAGGTTTTCTCTCTGTTATCTGCATGCAAAAAGAAAATGGAAGTTCTCATGACATTTTTAAAACAGGAAGAAAATAACCCAATGACTTTTAGAGGCCATTATAAAAATTAAAAAAATTAATGATACTGCAGCAATGAACACTTAAAAACCAGCTTTTGTGACCACACTTCTTCTAAATTGATAGAGAGAACTGGTTTCTCTGGTTCTCATATGGCTCGAGAAGAGAATTGTGAGAAACACTCATTTCTTCAAGGATTCAACGATTATAAACTGCTATACAAAAATTCCATTAGTCATAGTTTATGTTTTCAAATCCACTCTAGAAATTCAGTCTGTACAGTACCATTTTATTTAATGTTGGTCCCAAATTATGAGGTATAGATAGATTGATGGAATACAAAAATTAATCAGCGCCATTCAAAATGATGACCAATGATTTCATCAAGTGGCTTGGAAAAATGAGAATTCATAGTTAATGCTTTGGAATCATGGCATAATCTGCAGATCACCCCTAAAAGCACAAGTAATAAAACATCCTACAGAAATGACCTGTACATCCATTGACTGCACAAATATAAGGTAAAGGCTTAGATTATAAGTGCTAAACATTAAAACGGAATTATTATTTACGAAAGTGGGACTCGATTTGTGAAGTTGAAATCTTAGGCCCTTCTCCAAATTACACCAAAACACCAAATAGGTGTTAAGGGACGTTTTTATAGTAAAGTAGCCAGTAAATAGCAGAAGACAACATCAGCGTGGAGAGATCAGCAATGCTCTGTTTTTATGCCTATCAAAAAATAATGCTTTAAGAGAAAATTATATTATGAAGAGGGTGAGAAAATGGTGTTGAACCGATTGAGGAGATGGATTATGGGAAAGTAGATCTCAAAGTGGTGTGCTATCTCGTCAGTTAGAGCATCAGGGGGTATTCTGTGTGCTTGGAACCCGGAGAATGTGAGCAAGGAAGAAGAATTGATAGGAAACTTCTCAATATCTGTTATTTATAAAGATTTGGTGGTGGTTATCTCTTGGATGTTTACAAGTGTTTATAGACCTTCTACTACTACCAATAGATCTGAGTTCTGGTCAGAGCTTCATAGGGTGAGGAATTGGTGGAGTGGGGGATTTTAATGTTATTTGTTTCATCCATGAGAAAAATTCAGAGGGGAGGATTACAAGGAGTATGAGGGACTTTGATGCTTTTGTTTGGAGGTGTGGTTTGAGGGATAGTGCGCTGTCCAATGCAAAATTCACTTGGACAAATGGGCAAGAGAATCCTACTCTAAGTAGGTTGGATAGGTTCTTGGTGTCGGAAGATTGGGAAGACCATTATCCTCAATACATTTAGGAAGCCCTCCCAAATGTCACTTTGGATCATTGGCCAATTGTGCTTGATACAACCAGGAGGAGCTATGGTCCTAAACCTTTCAGGTTTGAGAATATGTGGACTATGCATCCCTCCTTTAAGCGCTCAGTGGAATTATGGTGAAATGAGTGTGCTTATGGGGATTCTAGGATTTGGTGTCCCTCCCCGAATGGTAGATTCACCTCCAAATCATTCTTTCATATTTTAGCATCTGACTCTCTTTTGATCTTATCTTTTTTTTTTGATAAATGAAAGATTTTATTAAAAAGGAGGAAAAACATAATAATACAACAACTTAGATCAACCTAAACGGTTAAAACTAGAAAACTACAACCTAAAAACATTGAAGATTTTCCAACATATCTGCATCAGAGTTTTGCTCCCTAGGGACAAGAGAGTAGGAGCACCGTAAATTTGAGGAGAGTTCTCTAATTTCATACACCAAGTTCCACATCTGCCATGACTGACACTCCTCACCTTTACCCCAACAAATAACAATCGTCGAGTCACTCTCAATGACACATCCAAAAACACCAATTTTCTTCAACTCTCGAAGTCCCTAAAACAAGGCTGAAGTATATCATTAGGTCCACAGCTCTGCCAAGAGAAGAAAAGTTGGGATACTTTTTCCGGCATAACCCAATTGATTCCTAAGCACGATAAGAAGTATATCCAGACCTTTTGAGTGAAAGAACAATGCAAAAAAAAATGTGATGACCCAATTCACCATCTATTTTAAACAATGGACACCATTGAGGAGAGAGACATATGAAAGGTCTCCTTTTTTTAAGCATATTCATTGTGTTAATTCAACCCAAGACAGCAGTCCATGAGAAGACTTTCACCCCTGGCGGTACCGCTGGTTTCTAAACCATCCCATCGGAAAGTTTGGAACTCGTTGGCCTCCCCCAGAGTGAAGGCTTTCTCATGGTTGGCATCATTAGGTTGCTTAACCACTATGGATATGATGCAACAGAGACACCCTTTTATGGCTCTCTCCCCCTCAATATGTGTTATGTGTGGAAGAGATGCAAAATCAGGAAATCACTTATTTATCCATTGTACTTTTGCTAAACAAGTGTGGAGTTTTTTCATGGTCTACCTTCCCTTAAGCTTTGTGATGCCGAATTCTTTTATTGATTTAGTCAGACAATGAGGTGGTGGGGCAAGAGGTTTGCACCACAATGTTTTTATGGGGGTCGTTTGGCAAGGCATAGGTTGGGCCATTTGAAAGGAAAGAAATAGAAGAACCTTTGAGGATAAGAAAAAGAGGTGTGCAAACTGTCATTGGTTCCATATTATGTGAAGTGGGATCTAACTTATGATATCCAAGGGGTTTAAGGATTTGTCACTATATGATTTTATGATGGATTTGGGTGGCATGCCTTTCTTCTCCAAATTCCAATGATGTGCTCCCTATCGAAGGATGGGTGCCCCCAAAGGAAGGTCAGTTGAAGTTGAATTTTGATGGCTCTTCGTGTGGCAATCCAAGCCCAACTGGTTTTGGCTTTGTTGTTAGAGATGATCAAGGCAAAGTGATGTTTGCTATGTGTGTCCCACTGGGCATTTGTGACTCTACTCAAGCCAATTTGGTTAGTCTCTTAAAAGGGCTGCTTATGTTGCGCTTGAGAGGTGTTAGGAATTGTATGGTGGAAGGAGACTCATTCACAGTTATCAGTTGGGCTAAAGGGGATGCAATGGGTTCTTGGAAGCTCCTTCATTTTTTGCGGGAGGTCATGCATCTTGTCTTGGAGCTGTGGGCTGAGCTTGTCCACATTCCTCATATTAACAATGAGGTGGCGGATAGTTTGGCAAAAGCAGGTGTGGGAATGGATTTGTTTGTGGCCAGTGGTGCCTGCATCCTTGTTTTTTGCTTTTATTCTTTCATTCTTTTTTTAATAAAATTTCGTTATCCATAAAATAAAATAAAAAAGCTGAATACAGCTATGAAAGAAGGAACATAAAATCTAATACAAAAAGGCCCAAGCAAACAAAAACGAGAAAACAACTAAACCACCAATTCCCTAGCGGAAATTTAACCCTGGAAGATGGTATAAAAATTACTTCAATCAACATTGTAGCCTAGGTTTCATAAAGGGAAACCATGAGAAAAAACTCTTACAAGGTACTAATACAAGAAACCTAAAAGTTCTATATGTTGTGGCTGTTTCAAGGCATTTTCAAAACTTTGCCAGGAAACCTGTATGGTTTTCCTGGGGAAGTCACAATTTTTAACTGTCTAATATGGAGAGAATAATGCTCAGAAAACCACCTTGTTGTTCAAGCTTTTTCGGTCAAGCTCTTCATTTCCCCCTACAAAACCGTTACATGATTCTGTCCCAAATCGACAAAATCAGCAGCAAAGACAAAGAATGCCCCAACGGTCTTCTTCTAAAGCTGGTGAAGCTGTGAGTGAATATCCTGTTCCACCGAAGTTCCAGTCCTGCACTGGTGAGCCCCATCCATTGCAGAGAAGCAGAACTAAACCTCATGTTTGATGTCCCCTTCATTTCTGGCCATCAAGCACTGATAATGAAGACTGACAATGCCTTTGTACTCTTCAGGGGGACAAACAGCGATTGCAGCAAATGAAGTTTGCCAAGGAAGCATCTGCCTTGCCTTCTTCACTGGCATCACTGCTAGCTGGACCACCCTCTCAGCTTCTCCAGCATCTAAGACTCTACCATTCTTCCAACATCACCATCAACAACAACACTCTCCTCCCTGTGAAACCTATCATTGCAAACCCTGTTGCCACCCTCATTCTTGTTGGGCATGATTTCATTGGGGTCACCCAAAGATGGCCTGAATGCTTCGTCACTCGGAAAAGGGTTAAGGTAATCAAAGACATCATTCTTTGGCTCCGGTGGAACAGGTGGGTTGGAGTTCTTCAGTGGGGATTGAGGGATGGGGAAAACCGTGGTGGTGGTAGAAGAGGCTGGTTGGCTGTTGTTCTTGCTGTATTCAGTTGCTTTGGGATAGAGAGGAAAAGGATTATTGGTGTTGGTCCGGCAGCCCCAATGGTATGTTCTTGGTTCATTCTTTTTTCCTTTCTTTGGAGGAGGTTGGGGGTGGATCTTTTCCTGCTAAATTCATTTGGAACTCCCTTATTCTATCCAAACTCCAAAGTCAGTTTCTTTATGTGGTTGGCTTCTCGAAACAGAATTCCCACCGTGAATATCCTCATTTCTCGTCGGCTGGTTATGTTGGAGAGTGACAGTATGTATCTAGAGGGTATTTATGTAATAAGGGTGTGGTATCCTATACCATACAGCTAATATACCATGCACACCATATGGTGGATCTATCTCTAATATAAATACCCACCATATGGAGTCTAGTACTCGTACGATTCACTTTTCAATCTCTCTTCTTCTACTACTTCTCTTTTTCTCTTCATCAATTGCAAGAACAATCATAGGCCAACCAAGTTGGTATTAGAGCAAATAAAGATCTGGGGATACAGACGAGAAAAAAAGGAGCAAAAATCCTTACTGACGTCAGCAGGTGGTACAAGTTGTCAAAGGTGTGGCTAGAGTGGGAATCTTGGTCAGAATGATTTGAGGAATCTCATGGTGATTTTTTCAAAATTTTTTGAAGACTGCAAGTAATTTTTTCGAAGGGTTTTTCGCAGACTTCAAAAAAACCCTAAATCGTTAGATCTATTCGATCCAATCAACTCAAGTTTTTGTTTCGATTAATCACAAGTATCTGGGTCGTTTTTGAAGGGAGAATCTTTTGGGAGTGATGCCATGGCTTTTCATTGAGATTTGAGCAAGTTACGGTTTGCAAGCATCAAACCCCACATTTTTTTGAAGTGACGATTTTGCTCACACGAAGGGACTTTTACCTGATTGTTTGAAAAGGACTAGTCGTTTTTGACATAGGAGTCATTTCATACTTGTTTTGCAAAGTTCAAATGAGAATCGAAGGAGATCTCTTCTTTCCCTCCTCAGTCAGTCACGCCTTCATGCCTGGGTCACCAACAGTGCGGATGTTCATGACTTCTACCACTTGAAAATCAAGGTTTTTTGTGTGGAAAGGTGATCTAGGGTCTGATCTTGCTTCTTGGGGATCTATAGAACCTATGTCCCCTTGTATCCCCACATGTTTTACTACACTAGAAGGCTGGTTCTCTATATTAGAGGGATATTGTTCTTTGTTTGTTTGAAGTTTGTGATTTGTGACCGAGTTTCGTCATGTCTAAAGTGAGTCAGACATTCAACCGCATGATCATGAGATGGGTACACCTAGGGGTGTGGTAACTGAATTCTCCAACACACCTATTACTACAATTAAGTTTGATAGCACGAATTACCTTACATGGCCAAAATTTGTCCTCCTTCATGTCCAGGGTAGAGATAAAGATGGCTAACTACTTGATAGGGAAAACAAAGAAACCTGCCAAGGATGATCCGAAGTTTAGAAAGTGAAAGACAGAAAATGCAATGGTTATGGGTTGGTTGTTTGATTCGATGAGACCTGAAATCAGTGATCATTTTTTGTTTTTAGAAACAACGCACCAAATCTGGGATTCCTTAACCAAGGCTTATTCTGAAATTAGACACACAGCAAAGGTGTTTGACCTTAGGCAACGGATTGCCCAATTTAAACAGAGAGATAATCCACTTGTAATCTACTATTCCGCTCTTAAGAAAATGTGGGAGGAACTGGCACACTGTACGACTTATCGTACATCCTGTTCGCAGGATGCAGCAGCCTACCAGAAGCATGTAGAGGAGATTTAGGCCTTTGAATTTCTGGCAAGACTGAACCCTGACTATGGGCAAATTAGGGTCATCCTCTGACACTGAATGAAGTTTATACTCACATCCACTATGAAGAAGGACGTCGTGGCATTATAACTTCAGCCCCTTCCATCAAGAAGTCAGCATTAGTTTCGAACACGTCTAGAGGCAGTCGTGGTAGTTCCATGGGCCGCGATCGTGAGGATAGATCTACCTACTCACATGATGATCGAGACCGTCTGAAATGTGAGAATTGTAGTCGTTTTAAACATACCAAAGATCAGTGTTAGGATCCTCATGGACACCCACCAAACGTGGCTCCCTGGTCTTCTTCCCGTGGTGGGTGCAATACTAGTAGAAGAGGTAGTCATCTTGGTGGATAGAGATAGTGTTCACTTAGTTATTTCTCTACCCACAGAGTTACCTACCATGCCTCCTGCTAGTGATAAGATTGGATCTCTATATAGTGATAAGATTGCAGCATTCCGACGTTTTGTTTCTCAGCTTGATCACTCTTCCACGGCTTCTACATCATCCTTCGCCCATTCAGGTACATTTGCATCTGCCTTGTATGCCTCAGCTACCACTCCTCGGTACTCTTGGATCATTGATTTAAGGGTTTCCTATCACATGACTGATATGTCCTCCTTGTTCACCTTATATCGGGTTTGTTCTGGTAAAGATAAAGTTCGCATAGTTGATGGGTCTTTTTCTTCTGTCGCTAGTCAAAGGGATATCCATGCCACCTCAGACTTATATCTAACATCCGTTCTTCATGTTCTCAACTTTGCTTTGAACTTATTGTCTATTAGCCATATCACTAAGCATCTTAATTGCTTTGTTACCTTTTTCCATCCTACTGTGTCTTTTAGGATATGGCGATGAAGATGACGATTGGTTTGGGGCATGAGAATGATGGTTTATACATTTTGAACCACAACCCACCAGTAGCTACTTCTACAATAAAGAGGGACGTACCTTCATCCACCTCAGATGAGTTGTTTACATGGCATTGCCATTTTTGTCACATGTCCTTTTCTATCCACAAGAAAATGTTTCCTCATTTTTTCATTCCTAAGTCTGCTATTTCTTATGAACCTTGCCAATTGGGAAAGCATGGTAGGTTTGTTTATCCAGTTAGTAAGAATAATACAAGTTCCATTCCAATTTCAATTGTGCATTCTGATGTGTGGGGCCCTTCTCCTACTACTTTGTCTGGTTTTAAGTATTTTGTGACTTTTGTGGATGATTGCTCTAAAGCCACGTGGTTTTATTTGTTAAAAAATAAAAGTGATGTGAGTGTTGCATTCAAGTCTTTCTATGCTATGGTATATACTCAGTTTAATATTAAACTTCAAATCCTAAGATCTGATAATGAGGGGGAGTATCTTTCGCGTGACATGTCTTCATTCTGTGATGAGTCTGGTATTGTACACCAAACCACATGCCCAAGTACTCCTTAACAAAATGGGGTGGCCGAACGAAAAAATAGACACATTTTGAAAATTGCTCATGTTATCATGTTCACTATGAATGTGCCTCGAACTTTTTGGTCTGAGGCCATTCAAATGGTTGTTGACCTCATGAACAGGATGCCCTCTCATGTTTTGTCCTTCAAGTCGCCCCTTGAAGTATTATCTCCAAAGATCCATTGTTTCTTATTACTCCTAAAACATTTGGCTGTATTTGTTATGTACATGTCCCTAAATCTGACCGTTCCAAATTAGACCCTAAAACACTTAAGTGTGTTTTTCTAGGCTACGGGGTTGATCAGAAAGGGTACAAGTATTGTCATCCTGCTACTCACCGTAAGTTTGTGTCACGGGATGTTACCTTCTTTGAATCCATTCCTTTTTTCCCCTCTAGTAAAACATCTCTTCAGGGGAATAATCTATGAGTGAAGAGTTGTCTCCCTTGGACCTACAACCAATTCATGTTCCTATTTATCATTTTGATGACAGTGGTGATAGGGGAAAGGGGGAGAAAGAACTACAAGTCTATACTCACAGAAAAAAGCAAGGACAACAAAAATACTTAAACATAACTTCTCATGAACCACTCCAATAATCCGCTTTTGGAACCAATTCTTGAATCAAGTAATGATCTCTACACTCCTCCAGTACCTATTCAAACCCTTGGAAGTGTGGATCTTGATCAGCTCATCGCCCTTAGAAAAGGTGTGAGAACTTGTACCAAATACCCAATATCTAATTTTGTCTTATACCATAATCTCTCACCATCCTTACGCAACTTTTCTATTGCCTTGTCGTCTATTTCTATTCCTTGCAGTGTATCTGAGGCTATCATGCAACCCAAATGGAGGGATGCTATGGAAGAGGAAATGAAAGTGTTAGAGAAGAAAAAGACATGGGAACTGGTCGATCTTCCTAAAGGAAAGAAGCTAGTGGATTGCAAATGGGTGTTCACAGTCAAGTATAAGGTTGATGGTATTGTAAACAAATACAAGGCAAGATTAGTAGCCAAATGATACACTCAGACCTTTGGTATAGACTACCAAGAGACATTTGCCCCAGTGGCGAAAATGAATTCAGTAAAGGTATTTATCTCACTGGTAGCGAATCAGGAGTGGCCCCTTTTGCAGTTCGATGTGAAAAATGCATTTTTACATAGGGACTTGGGAGAAGAAGTGTATACATGGCTACAACACCTAGACTCTCCATAAAAAATGGTAAAGGATAATTTTGCAGACAAAAGAAGGCTTTGTATGGGTTAAAGTAGTCTCCACAAGCTTGGTTTGAAAGATTTAGAACAGCTATGGTGAAAGCAAGATACAAACAAACTCAAGCAAATCATACCCTCTTTGTCAAACGTCAAGCCCAAAAGACTACAGCTCTAATAGTCTATGTGGATGATATAATGGTTACAGGGAATGATGATGTGGAGATTGTGAGGCTGAAAAACAACTTAACAAAGGAGTTTAAAATAAAAGATTTGAGAATACTAAAATACTTTCTTTGGATAGAAGTTGTCAAGTCTAAGCAAGGTATCATCCTTTCTCAGAGAAAGTATATAGTTGATCTATTAAAAGAGGCAGGAATGGCAAGCTGTAAACCTTGTTCTACACCCATTGAGGCGAATCATAGGCTTTAAAAAAATGATAGTGTACAGTTGATTGATACTGGGATATATCAAAGGTTAGTTGGAAGACTTATTTACTTGTCTTTAACTCATCCAAACATCACTTATGTTGTGAGTGTTATCAACCAGTTCATGCATGTTCCCATTAATGATCACCTGGAAGCAACATACAGAGTTCTCAGATACTTGAAGGGGTGTCCAGGGAAAAGTATACTATACAAGAATAGTGGACATTGCCGAGTAGAGGTGTACACTGATGTAGACCGAGTTGGTTTAGTAACAAATCGTAGGTCTACCTCAGGATATTGTACTTTTTTTTGTGGAAACCTAGTAACATGGAGAAGCAAGAAACAGTCAGTAGTTGCTAAATCCAGTGCGGAGGCTGAATTTCGATCTATGGCTCATGGAATATGTGAATCATTGTGATTGAAAATGTTGTAAGCAGAAGTGGGTCTCCCAGTAGTAGAACCTATGAGTCTTTGTTGCGACAATAAAGTTGTCATAAGCATTGCACATGACCCTGTGCAACATGATAGAACCAAAAATGTTGAAGTGTATCGTCATTTTATCAAGGATCATCTGAAAAGGGCACATATGTACCTCATATATCCAAACTCAACATCAACTTGCGGATGTGTTTACAAAAGGCCTAAGCGAAGCACAGTTTATGTACTTGATTGGCAAGCTGGGAATGATAGACATTTACTCACCAATTTGAGGGGGAGTGTTGAAGAGTAAAAGTATGTATCTAGAGGGTATTTATGTAATAAGGATGTGATATACTATAACATACAGTTAATATACCATGCACACCATATGGTGGATCTATCTCTAATATAAATACCCAACGTATGGAGTCTAGTACTCGTACGATTCACTTTTCAATCTCTCTTCTTCTTCTACTTCTCTTTCTCTCTTCATCAATTGCTGGAACAATCACAAGCCAACCAAGTGGTTATCCCCAACAGATGTGTGACGTGTCGTACGGATGCTGAATCTACTAATCATTTGCTTATTCACTGCAAGGTGGACCTGTAGCATTCTTTGCTTAATCATTTCGGAATTAGTTGGGTGTTCCCTCTTTCTGTGGAAGTGGAACATGTGTGCAGTGCTTGGAATGGTAGGATGTCACGTGTGTGGAGTCCTAATGGTAAGAATATTTGGAGGTCCCCTTTGCCATTTGCTGGTGCCTTTGGTTGGAGAGGAACTCAAGGATCTTTGAGGACTCGTTGTTGGACTGTTATAGGCTCCTCATGAAGGTTCTATCCATGTTATATGGCTGAACCTTGCTGATCCTTTCTCTTCAGGGCCTCAGATTTCACGATTGGATGTTCAATTGGACCTCGGTTATTTTTTGCTGATGATTTTTTGTTCTGCTGTGTTGGGATTGGATATTTTGACTTCTCATACTTGTAATCCATTTTCCCTGTTTTAATATATTTTCTTATTTATCAAAAAAAAAATGGTGGTGGTGGTGGCACCTCCACTTCAGTGGTTCCACCAGCCGCACCTTCATCATCTATCTCGGCCTTGCCATCCTCTTCATGAATGGTATCAGATGGTTTGAGGTTAGACAATTCTAAACCGACACCCAATTCTTCGAGTTTCAACTTCTGACACCCCCACCTGTCGACTCACCATCAGATATTGAAGCTCTAGACCAGGAGCTCGAGCTTGCAATAGAAAATGGGACACTAGTGGTTGATCGTGCCAAAGTTGTGGAAACCACCAAGCAGCACTTTCTTCAAACGACTGTGGTCCACACAGACTAGAGAAGAAGAGAAACAAAAAGAAAAAAAAAATTTGATTCCGATTGCTGTGTTATCAGACGTAGCCAGAGAAGGAAATCACAAATTGATTCCCTTTCACTTTGATTCTGATTCCCAAGTGGGTTTCCAGTTCCTTTCTTTTTCGGGCAATTGCTTTAGAACAGGCACAACTTTAAGGAACTCAAAAACAAAGCAAATAAATTCTTTTGTTCAAAATACGTTATCTCCAACAACAATATTCAGGGCCTTACATAGAAATCATCTCCTAATCTAATAACTCCTAAAGACTCAAAACGTCATACCCCTGTACGAAAAGACTCCAAAACATACAAAAACTTCTAAGACTTCAAAAATAGACTCTTCAATCTGGTACATTTTTTATACAAATTTCAAAAATTAAATAACTTCTAAAACTAATTCACCAGACTAAATCTAAGAACTTCATAAGATCCAAATTTAAAAACTCAAATAACCCAAAAGTGAATTGACTATAACTTTCTCAAACAAGTCCAAACTGCATAATCTTAAACTTGCTGGAAAGGTAATAAAAAAAACCTTTCTAATGAAACTGAATTTGAGAAAACTTCGACATTGAAAACATTGGCCACATAAAGTGACAAGATTGAGACTCATCAAATATAGCTCTTGATCACAACTTCATAGCCCAATACAAATCACACATCCTCATTAGTTTTCTTCTGGACCTTGGAGTTTTCATCCACATCAATCTCCCTTGGTTCAAGAAAATGAATCCTCGAATTTTAAAAAGGCCATAAGACCATCAATTTGAAATCTCATGATAGAACCTTGCTACATCATCTCTGGAGTATACAAGTATTTTAACTCAGTGAATGATATTGGAATGCATCTTATTGATCTTCTGTTTTGGACTCCTTCAGTTCCAACTCTTCAAGAACCTTATGTGTTGACTTGGCAGAGTAGGTGGAGCTGGTTAAGGTAACTTGGGCTCATCAAATAGTTTTTGACCACTTCATGCTTCTCAAGATCTTTTGCAGCTTCAATCTTGAAAAGACAACAATGATGGCTGATTTTAAAAATTCACCTTCTCTTTATCAGTTGATTGGATCTAAAATATTGTGAGTTAATCAACGACAAACTTATGACGAATTCCTATAAGTACTATTTGCTGTCCATCCTTTTTAAAAAACACAAATATACTTCTCAGAGTGCTAAATAACTCTTCTTTTCTCCAACCAAAGCTTTCCTAGGAGAATATAAAAATGATCCATTAGAGAGATAATACAACATATTTCATCATCACAAATTTTTTTAATAGAATAACCAGCAAAAAATTGATTATCTTGGGCTTGCAACCTCCCATTGTCATCTATAATTTAACAAATTGGCAGTTTTCATCTGCATCATTCCCACCAGGGGCCAAATTCTCAAAAATTGAGTACCTCTGAATTCTTTACACACAGAAAGCCCAAAAACAGATCAGCTCTTAGCTCTTGACACCACTTTGAAAGCCAGTTCTGAATAAGTTTCTAAGATCAGTTTGTTTGGTTCTCACTAATAACATCAACTTTAAAAAGCTAGAAGACATCTCAAAAGAAACTCACCACATATGGACAGATCAATAATACAAAATCCAATAAACTCCTTAATACCTATGTAACAAGAACACTCCATTTCCTGAAATTTATTTGTGTCAAGCACTGTGCCATATTCATATGTTGGAACCATACAAACACTAATTATCCAGACAAAACTCAAGTTATCATATATCACATACTATTTACATAAATCATCCCTTTTATATTGCACACTTACATGACTTGAATCCTTTTAGAAACTTACGTCATAATATATAGAATAAGCTGTATTGATATCTCTGCATTCCTGGTTTTCGGAAGTCACCATTTCAAGCAATTCATATCATTATCAAATGCAGACACACTAGGTTTCACTCATTTGTTTAATGAGAAGGTGTCCGCATTGCAATGATGCTGGATGGGTTTTCTTCCAGTATGCACTAGAGACGATCCAAACCCGTTTGTGAAAGGTTATGAGAAACAAAACGCTATGAAAAATTAACATTAACTGTGGCTTTCATAAAAATTACACACAATGGGATTGTAATTCACCAGATCTTAAACTAACCCAAAATGGTTTTTAAACCAGTTAACCACGTCACATACCTTCGCAGCAATTGCACGCAAATATTTAGCACGAAAAGCCCCCGAAGCCGATGCCCAATCCCTTCCTTTGTTCCTCGCAAGGGCTCTGCGAGCAGCACCAACCGCAAGCTCCACGTCTTCGGCAGTCCCCGCAGGAATATCCCCTGAAACACGCACCCCAACTCCACAAATTAAGATTTACGAGAGGAACCAATAGATATCGTTCATTTCTCCTCATTGATTATTATCTTCCAAGCGAAATGATCAGATAAACCAAAATAAACAAGAAACCTAACATCACAGATGCAGAAAAAAAAAAAGGCAATTAAAATCTATGAGTAAGCAAAGTAGAGGAATTTCGCAAACATTAACAGTAGGTTTTCGATTAAAGCAGAAAGAGTGTTAGAAATTGCAGATAAAATACTGACAAAAATCCAAAAAAAAAAAAATCAGAGAATAACAACCTATGATCTCTTCGCTTGCAGGATTTACGATCGGAATCCGTTTTTTCTTGACGGGTTCCCTCCAATCGCCATCGATGAAGAGCTGACGAGAGGGCATTGGGATTGCCATGGCTTGCCCGTCACGAGCGTCAGGGTCTTGTAAACTGAGTGAGGACCGAATCCATTTCTTCCTTATTATGTTCTTATACTTCAAGACGGTCGTAGTCGAGTTTATTGACGGTTGGGTCGATAGCTGCGGGTCCCACGTGAGTGGAGAATCGGAATTTCAAGTGTTTTTTAAAGAAAGATGCACATGGTGACTGGTGAGGAAAAACTAAAACGGGTTTAAAAATTAAGGTTTTTACCGCCACTTATCGCATCGGAAAAGATGTTCTTTCCAGGACATTATGAAGTTTCAAATGGATGGGATCTGCTATTCACACCTCAAATTTTACAGAACTTACCTCACGCTCACTCGTTGTTGATTTCACCTTATAAATTTTTGAAGTCACCTCGTCCCTTCCCCGTTATACCCTTCATCCCACACTTCCCCCATTTTTAACGAAGTAAAACCCAACTCCCACACCTCACGCATCTCTCATTCCACAGTTCTCTTTCCCATGAACATATCACCGCCGAATAGCTCTCTTCCTCCCTCACTCGTCACCGAGCGTGATTTTTCTATTGCACTATCAATCTCCCTTCGATTCTTCGACTTCCTCTCCCTTTCCCTCACTTTTTCTCTCCCCCTCCCTCTGCATTTGATGTTCCTAACATTTCTTCTCAATCTCTCCCTCACCTTGCCTCTCAATATGGCTCGTACACGAGATGGATGATCAGTTGCGATCATCCCAGGTAATTTTTTTCTTTTTTTTATAAAAAAAATAGAATTAGGCGTTCGGCCTGTGGTTGCCAAGTAGGGGGCCTTGCTCAGCTGGGGTGGCTGAACAGTGGCCCCC
>JAOXJP010010934.1:0-17818 GCA_025762735.1 Platanus orientalis | reverse complement strand
CTAAGAACCACTTCATCAGTTGATGCCAACCAAACACGATTTTTCCATATTCACTTTTAAGCCCGAAATTGTCTCAAAAACTTTAAGACATCTATCAACCTTTCTAATATTATCCCTATCTTTCTGAAGAAACAAAATAGTGTCGTCTGCAAATTGAAGATGAGAGACCATAATTCTATCATCACCAATCACCAAACCCTCAACCAACCTCCTTTGTTCTGCCCTTCTAAAAATAGAACTCAGACCACCCACAACAAGAGTGAAAAGAAGAGGAGATAGGGGGTCTCTTTGTCTAAGACCTCTGGAGGCTTTAAAGAATCCTTTAAAAGTCCCATTTATCAGAATAGAGAATCAATTGTCCACCACACACCCTTGCATCCAAGATATCCATTTCTCCCCAAATCCTTTTCTCCTTAAGATCTAGAATAAGAAATCCCAGTCCATCATATCATAGGCTTTCTCCATATCAAGTTTGCATACCACACCCTTTTCTTTATTATGCCTTTTCAAATCCACACATTCATTAGCAATAATGATACTGTCCAAGATTTCCTTGCCATGAATTAAAACACTTTGAGTCGAAGAGACCAACATTCCCATCACACCTCACAACCGGTTTGAGAGCACTTTTGAGATAATCTTGTGGAGGCTAGTGATCAAGCTGACAGGCCTATAGTCCCCCACTTCGCTAGCTCCAATCTTTTTAGGAATATGGACAATGAATGTAGACTTTATAGTTCTATTCATCACATTTCTTTCATAAAATTCCCAAAAAATGATCATGAGGTCAGATTTAATGGTGTCCCAACAAGTCTGATAAAAAAACATAGTGAAACCATCGGGGCCACGTGACCAAGCCCCATCCATCCCAAACACAACCGCTTTAACTTCATCTTCCCTAAACGGAGCTTCTAGCTCAAGCCCGAGGTCGTGAGATATGTGGGAATTAAACAAATTAGTACTGATATGTCTCGTATTCTAATCTTTCATATAAAGGTTCTCAAAAAATCACACAACTTCCTTGACAATATCTTCAAAGTTGGTCACCTTCACATCCCCAACTCGAAGACTAGAAATGGTATCTTTTTTTATTTCGACCCTTGGCCAATCTGTGGAAAAATTTGGTGTTCCTGTCCCCTTCTTTCAACCATTTGCACTTAGACTTTTGGCACCAGAAATATTCCTCCGCATTCAAAACTCTCTCCAACTTGGCCATCACCGTTTTCCTTTTACAATTTAGGTCCTCCGGCCTATTATCGTCCCTTTCCATTAATGAATCAGAAGCTCAGATAACAATCTATCAGTGTTAACCCCTAGGTTACCAAAGGAGGATCTATTCCATTCTCAGATCTTTCCTTTAATGTACCCCAGTTTCTTCATAAATCTAAAACCACCCCATCCTCGAATTGGACACTCATTCCACCAATGATGAATTAATTTCTTAAAGAATGGGTGGGTCACCCACATATTCTCAAATCTGAATGGCTTAGGACTAAAACTTCGGGTATTAGTATGCAACATCACGGGCCAATGATCCGAAGTAACCTTCGACAAGACTTCTTGGAAATAAAAAGGATAGAAATCCTCCCAATCACTAGAAATGATAAAACGATCCAATCTACTCAGAATTGGGTTATCTTGCCCATTCGACCAAGTGTAATTGGCATTGTTTAGAGGGGAATCACGAAGGTTGGCATTCTTAACAAAATCATCAAAATCTCGCATGCTACGAGTAATATGGCCACCTGTATTCTTCTCATGAATAAACCTGATAATATTGAATTCTCCACCAATCACCCACGGACCCTACCATCTAGCGTGAAGGCCATACAGTTCACTCCAAAACTCCTCTCTACCAGAGGGCGAAGCAGGGCCATACACCCCAGAGAATGGCCACTCCCTGCCAATGACCACATCTTGGAAAATGATTGAGACTGAAAATCTGCTTACTATTTCGTTTGTCTTAGTCACACTCCCCGGGTCCCAAGCACAAATGATGCCACCAGCCGTCCCATAAGCGGGAAGAGCACACCACTCCGAAAGATCATTCCCCACGGTCCACTTAACCAGACTAGAGGACACATCTTCTTTTTTAGTTTCTTGGATCACCACAATGTTAGGGTTATTTTGCATAATCAATCCCCTAACTCTTCTCTTCTTGCAGCCACCAAGACCCCGAACGTTCCAAGACAATAGCTTCATGGGTTAACTTTGGACGACACTCCTCTTCCCAACCTTTTAGGCATCTCCACATTCATCCCTCCTCTACCATCCTTCATGTCCCATTCCAGTTTTCTTAATTCTCTATCAATTCTCTTGCCATTCCCATCATCTCTTGATAATTTTAAGTATTTAGACAATCTCACCTCTTTACCATTCCCATCACTAACCGTAAATCCCATTTCACCAATAAAATGGTCCATTTCGTAATCCCTATCATCATCTTCTCCCACAACCCCATCTTCCCTTTTCACCAGCATCTTATTCCCTGTTTCCGACATTAGGCATTCCACCATTCTGGGCCTGTCAAGGTAGAGTGTCTGGGCAGGATCTGCAGAAATAGGAGGCAAAGACACAGGGACAACATGAACATCAACCAGAGAGTCAGAATTAATCAAGAAATTGGAAGACTTACTCGACAAAGAAGGGGAAGAAGAATATAAAGGACTGGAGGCAAGCTCAGTTTCAGAATTTCTGATAATCTCCAGCGAATTGTTTCTAGTGTTACCTTTCACTCCCTGAATCGATTCAATAGACCATGAGCACTCCACCGCATTAACAAAACCCTACTTGAATGATTTGAAAATCTCCTCCTGACAAATTTCCTCATTTTCATCCCCTTCTTGAGAAAGAAACTCATTGTTAGAGGGATCAGGGGAGGAAGCTAGCCCACAAATGATACCGGGTTCAAAACGACAACCACCCTGCTCCTCTTGCGGTGTTGTGAAGACGGCTTCTTCAGTAGGATCAGGAGCCGGAGATCTTTCATCGTCCCCTAACCATCCAACCGCCTCAACTGCAGGTTCACAACTGCCAATTGAAGGGGATCCCAATCCAGGGCTCATTGAACCCTCATTCTTCCCTAGATTGGCATCTCGACACTCTTTCCCAGCATAAGACTTCCTTGGAGTATTCGCAGCGACCTCCAAAGCCTCTTGCTCTCTCTCGGAAGATTTCACTGAAGATCTTACCTCCTTGATGTCAACGGCCAAATTATCGGCTTTTGGAAGACTTGGCACTGGCCCTGCTTGATCGAAAATGGAATTGATCACATCTCTGATGCCTGATTTTGCCATTACACCGTCGCCCTCCGACTCCACCTCAGATGGAGCCCTAGAGACAGTACAAGGCAGGTCTCCATCTCTCTTCCTCGACAAAATAGAGAAGGGCTCGTTCGATTCAACGTGGTTGGGCCTACCTGGTTCACCCGAACCTTCACTGGATTGGCTTGGGTGATCCAAAACACCTGGGTGGGCCTTTTTAGGGATCCATTTAGGTTTAACAAGCAGCCCACGAGGACCAGGCCCATGAACTTGCTCCCCCGGTCGAAACCCAACTTCTACCTGGCCCGCAGACGTCCCCCCAATTTCGAAAATTGAATTTCGAAATGTCTGCTCACTTGTAGGAGAGTTGATATGGTGCTTCTCACCTTTAGAGAAACTCTTCCCATTCGGATCACTTTCCCTTGGAATCGACTCAAAAGATAACGCTTGATCAAGGTCAATTATGTCAAAAGCCACTTCATCTTCTTCCAAGGAACTTGCCGGAGAGCTAAGAACCTCCGTTTCCTCTATCAGCTGGAACTCTTCTCCTTGCACTTGGATTGAGATGACCCTAGGTATTTCGTTAAGGTTTGCCCCCTCAATCTTTAATCTCATGAAGGCAAGGTCCCTCCAATTGTTCGTTCTTGAGTCCGTCTCTCTAAATCCTCCACAGAGGTCACTAATTCTTTTAAAGATGTTCCATGGCTAAAGATATGGAGGGAGACCCCAAACCTTGACCCACCTCACCCCGGAGAAGGCATTAGGGGGGAGAGAAATTAGGTTCGCTGTCCATCTTCTAAAAATGAGGACCCCTTTACTGAAATCAATCGGGTCAGCACCCATAACTCGTTCCCTTTCTGCCATTGATTTTGGGAACCATATAACACGGTTTCGTGGCCATCCCACTGGAATCAGCTCAGCAGGGCCCCCTGTATTCCCCAGTTTAGTCAAAATGCCATTAGCAGCAGGCCACTCTGCCTTGGTGCCCCACACGTCACATACCAGAGTAAGCTCCCATCTATCAAAACTCCCTCTCAATGCTCCGCCATTATCCTCTCTAACGAGTGGCGTCTGCTTCGGTGGTAGAGTCATGAACTCAGAAGGAGGCTTAACAGCCTTTATCTTAGCAGCAAGCATTTGTTGGAGAACCAAACCAAAATTGGTCCAACCCAAGCCCTCAACATCCCCCGGAATCACAATAAAAAAACTGACGCTCAGCTCGCCATTCAGTAAGCTTTACAAAAAAGCCCCATTCACTAGATCCTTTGGTCAGAACCACTGTAGATTTCTGTTGAGTGTTAGGAGTCTTTCAATTGTGTCTCCTTAGCCCTAGCCCTAGCCTTGCTCAGGAAGGCGATAATCTTTCCACACTGCTCAACATTGAACGAAACCCTAAGCTGTCTTCCCTGGTTTCGTTCTGTTAAAGTGAACACCCTAGGCCCTTCGAGGTCTTCAGACCATACCTCAAACGACTTCGCTTCAATGTTCCGGAAGCGCCTCGTTCGCTTCAACCTTCAGTTTTCTCACCTAGGAAGCAGGTTTTGTAAACATGCAATTCAAGATTTTCTACTTCTAAGTTTTGTGTGACTAGGGCCAATATACAAACAATAATAGTTATGTGTAAACATACAGGAAGAGTTGGATTTTAGTTATGAAAACATGAAATTTTAAATGTTCTGTTGAAAAGTTTTTTGTAATGTCCAATGAACAACAGTGATTTAAATGTTTCACCAAAAATACATGAAAATGTGGTTGAGAGAAAATCGATTTAGAATTTTGAGGGAGTGGGAGAGGAAAAAGAAGAGGAAGAGTTGGGTTATAGTCGTTAGCCTTTTATAAGTCCTCACCCCAATGTTCCAAAACCTGGTTTGGAGGTTGAGCTGGTAAGTAGGGTGGGTCTTTCCAACCATTGGGCTGATTGATTTCTGTGGCAGAGCTCAAAATCAACTAGAACAATAAGAAAATTTATTAAGTTCTGTTCAATGGTCTAATTGGCCAGGTTGATTGGTTCAGACAGTTCTATTGTTCATCAGTTTGATCCAGGCTTGGCACATATTCAGGATTTAGTGATGAAACTTTTTTGAGGTCCAAGTCCCTGGCCAGCTGGTTGGGTAAAGGTTTAAAGACTCCTTTGTTAAGACTGGGATCCGAGTCCTCTCTGCACATATATGGGAAAACATGGGCTTAACTTCTTTCCTTCAGTGAAATAATAATGCCTTCTATTTGCCGTGTAAAAGCCTGGATCATGTTAACCCGTGCATGCATCTCTCTCTATCAATCAATGTTTGCTAGCTCCTATGAGGTTATTACCACTGCACCCAAGAGCTGTATTATATTTATGGAATTTGAATTTACTTGTCTGCATTAGCTTAACCTCCTTGGGTAAATTTTTTGCTGACCAAGTGCATGCTTGTGCGTCAAAGGTACTATTGGAATTTTTTGCATTTACTTCTACTATATACTTTCCAATGCCATTGGAAAAATCAGGATTGTGCTGTTAATGTTTGATTAAGATTATTCAACTTCTTTTCCAATTTCTAAGTACTGTTTTCTTTTGCTAATACAGCACAAGATGTAGTTCCTAGTGATTTTAAGGAATGTTAATCTCAATAATGATGCATAGTTCAGTTTAGCTTGATAATGCACTTCAATAATTTGACTTTTATCAATGCAGCGGTTACCTTATGTTCCTACTATAACAAATTACACCCAACTTTGGTGGGTTCCCAATGTGATTGTGGCTCATCAGAAGGAAGGAATAGAAGCAGTTCATTTGGCCTCAGGTCGCACCATTTGTAAGGTAAATGTTAGACCTAGCCATCGTGTAGTTGTTTTATGTTGAGACTTGAAACTTTTACGCTGGGTTAATTCTTTGGGTAGATCATACTTGGTTTGGTTCAAGGCATAATGAGTTTGTTGCTTACGGAAGGGGCTTTGTTAAGATGTCAAAGTTGATGTAGAGTAAGTCTTTGTGTTGCTTGAGGAAAGATTATTCTGCCAGTGTAAGAAAAAGGCTAACTGTATTAATTATAAAGTCTAAATTATTGTTTTTAATAACATGGTAACTTGCAACTTCTAATTTAGGATGCTAACTTGCAAACTTTACTTAATCTATAAAATGCACTTTATTAAATATTTATTAAAGAAGACTTCTACCAAACGGAGTAATTTAAAGGGGAATTGTTTTTATGAATGGATCTTTCTTGTCTAAACTCTTTTGCTCGCCCTTCCTCATGTCTTTTTATAGCCTTTAACTTGCAACTTATTACTGCTTCTATCTGGTGCAGTCATTGTTCTTCACTGTACCAGACCGAACCACCTCAGTCGGCTTTCCCTCATATTGTCACCCATTTCTCAAGAATGCATTAATTTCTGATTTATTCTTTCTACTTTGTCATGCATCCATCTCAACATTCTCATCTCAGTTACTACTCATTGTATTTATAATGCATTATTTCTTAATTGCCCAACATTCTGCTCCATAAAGCATGGCTTTCCAATTTCAATGGCATGCATCGATCACAGCATTTCAGAAGCACCTTCCCATTACATCCACCTGCTCTAATTCTATGGGAAACATCTTCAGTTCCTCCCTCCTTATGGATGACCGAACCTTGACAATAAAAATGATCGCTTTGGAGTATTTTTTGGTCATCAATCTTAACTAGTAGTGTTTCTATAAAATTACCCTCCATATCTTCTGCTTTAGTTTGGTTTATATTCAAACCTTCTGATTCTAAAACGTCACTTCTTACTTGGTGTTACATCGATCAAAACTGTATCATCACCTACAATTTTTACATTATGGGACTTGCCTATGTACTTGCCTGGTCAACTCATCCAAACATTATTGAAGTTATACTTTTAATACATTAGTTTGCCCACTGGACTTTTGAATTATACGTATATATTTTTTGAATTATCTTTCAAGATCTATCTTGTTGTGCTAAATTTGCAGTCCATGATTTGTAGAATGAAGGCATTAATTCATGGTTGACTTTTTAAAGTTGGGAAAATAATCTTGTCTCTATCTGTTATTTGAAGCTCTTTTTCATTTTGATATCAATTGTGATACATGATATCCATAGGTGTGCCCATGGGCTGGACCGATCCAATGAATACTCAAGCCCAGCTCACACTGGGCCTGGGCTTAGTTTGAGTAGTCATTGTGGATATGGGTTAGACTTAGGACTGGTTTATCGGGTCTAGTGAGCTCTTATGCTATTCTTCTAAGTACGTACTTTTGTCAATATTTCCTACTTTTTTGAGGAGCAAAGTAAAAATCAAGAGGACCAAAATTTTGTTGATATTTTCTTTTAGTTTTTGGGGCACAAACTAAAAATCAAGGGGAAAATTAATTTTTCTCATTCGGTAAAAGATTAGTAATATATGACCTAAAATATTGAAACGTTGATGATATTTTGATGCAACTTTTTACAAAATTTCTATCATTCATAGATATTTTTTGGCAAACATCTTAGTTAAATCGACTCGTTTTATGGAAAGCCAGAGACTTTGAAAAATAGATTCCCATCTATGGAAAATCTGACCTTTAAATTTTTAACTTCGAAAGAAACGTGTGTGTTTGACTTGTGAATAAGTGACAATGGTTCATAACGTGAGGACTTGGTCTCAATACTACAGATATGTGGGCTGTAATAATATTATTATTTTTTTATGAGAAAAGAGAACTACAGAAAAGAAGGGAGAGAGAACAAGAAAGCAACAGGGCATAAGAAATTCCCTCACCAACGAGAAAACAGAAAAAGGAAAAAAGATGACACCCCAACCGCGAACATTAACATTATTCCACTGCCTTTTCAGGCTCACAATACCCATGTTATCAGACCCTTTACATCTAAAGTCCCAAGATCAAATCATCTCCTTTGCTCTCTTTTACACCTTCAAAGATGGCTTGGCGTAATCTTCGAACACTTGGTTGTTGCACTCCGTTCACAAAGACCAACAAATTGCGACTGGAACCAACCTCAAAATCTACCTACTTGTGGATGAAAACACCGAATTTCTCCAGCTAGTGAGGAGGGAAGGAATATCTTGTGGTAAACCCATCTCCTTCGTCATCAGCGAAAGGGCACTGAATCAGCAATTTGGTTATAGATTGATCACTTCTATAGCAATGACGACGTATATTTGGAACGCACTTCTTCGAATCAGATTATCAACTGTTGGGATGTTCTCCATATCCACAAGAAGAATTGGACTTTAGAAGGATTGGTTTGAACCAGATTTCTGTCCTAGGCTTTTGAAACCCTTGGGATTTATTAAGGAACTGAAAGCATGATTTCACGAAAAACTCTATTTTTTACCTGGCACCCAAAGCCTCTTATCATCCTCTTCTGTAGTTCCATATCAAATTTGCAGCCTTGTAGTCTGCCCAACAATTGAAACACGGACTCTAGTTTCCAATCGTTGAGGTCACTTTCATTTATTATTGCATCATGGTTCACAACTGTAGGCTTCTTATTTATGGCTAAAGCGTAAAGGTCTGGGATGATTGCCTTCAATGGAAAATCACCACACCATTTATCCACTTAAAACAGAATTTTGCTTCCATTCCCCACTTTGTAATTGGTCTCTTTTTTGAAATCTTAGAAAAACTTCATGATACTGATGCGGGAGCATATCAGATCAAGAAGTTGGATTATCATGGGTGATGTTAGAGTGTGATTGTAGTAAGGCCTAAATGCCATAGGTATTAGGTGTTTAGGGGCTGGGTATTAATGCAATAAGGTAATTAGAGCCATGAGTTAATTTGGGGTTTTTAGTCATAAGGGTAATTTTGTAATAAGGCTGAGAGCCAAGGGTAGAATAGGGATTTAGTGGGCAAAGTTGACAGCTGGATATTTAGTCTTTATATGGTCCTCAAGTCAATAGGTGGGACCCTCTAGCTGTACTGGTCGACAGCCCCTAGGATTCCTTAGTTTTAGTATTTTAGGAAAGTTTTAGATAGTAAGTGTTTTAATTATTTAGGACTTTCTATTTTTTTTGATGTAAAAGCCTATTTAAAGAGGCTTGGTTGACTTAATGAAAGCTAGCTATGGAATATTGAATTTGAAAAATTGGCACTCTTGTATCTTTCACATGGATTAGAGCTGGGCTGGTTTTGCCCCTTGCATTTTTCTTTTTTGCTCATTTGTTCTTTATTGTTGATCTTCTCGGTCACTATTTTTGCTTCGCTTTCTAATAAAGTTAGTTATTCATCTCCCCCCCCACCCAAAAAAAAAAAAAAAAAAAAAAATTTTTTTTTTTTTGATGTAGGATTCAAAGATTTAGTTCTTATAACAAGTAAAATTGAACCAAAAGCCTAAAAGTAAGAGAGATCAATAAAAAATGATTCTTGAATTTTAAAGTGCTGAAAAATATAGTTATAAATTCAAGAAACGTATAAAGAATAAACAATCTTTAAGAGGGATGATCCATGAATGATCAAACTAATGTTTGGAATCAAGTGGATGGAGAAATTTAGAAGAAAAATCAAGAAAACCCCAAAAATCTGTCCAAAATCAAGAACAATGTATTTTCAAGAAAGTGAGGGATTCAGGGTTAAGAATTACGGTTCTTGGTATGGAATGATAGGTTTAGGTATGAAGATGTTAGGTTTGAATGATTGGTTAGAGAGAATCTGAATTTTCACGACTGTTCTAAAAATTCTGCACCCAGAAAATTCAAGAAAGTATGAAATAAAGAAAGAAAAGTACAAAAGAATAAAGATGTTGATGAAAGAAGTGATGGGAGAAATAATGAGGAGAAAAAGATGGAGTTTTAAGAGAAAATAATGGAGAAGGTAAAGACTGCACGTTTAGGAGATAAGTGAGAGAAGAAAGGAAGAAGAAATAAGAGAGAGAAAGTATGGAAGACTCACTTAGGAAACCGTGAGGGTTGGGAGAGAGAGAGAGACTTCATGAGCTGTTCCAATCTTCAAAAAACTTTTTCTATTCAATATTTTGATCGTACATGAGGTCTTTATGACCTATTTATAATAAACAACTCGAAATTAGACCAAAATACCCCTCCATTGTACAGTCAACCCAAAAAAACCTAGAAAAATTCTAAAAAATCATAAAACAGTCATAAGCTATTCTGAATTAATTTTAGCCCCTCCCCATGGCTCATATGACCTTATTACATCAATCCAATCCTAAAACCTTCCTAAAATAGAAAGAAAACAACTAAAATAATTCCTAAAACAGAAAAATAAATGGAAAATCTTGTGGAAAGCTCTATGTTGTCTTCTTGCATCCTTTGTTCTTGATCTTGGGCTTCCACAAAGGTTGGAACTTCTCAAGCCATGTTAATGCCACCACATCATGTGGTACATTGGTCATGTAATTTTTCTTAGTGGTCCCCAAAATGTTAATTTTGATTTGATTGACATGTTAGCAACTTTATATAGATTTATATTATTTAGATTAATTCTATTGTTTTATAAAATAATATGTAATGAATAATTTGGTTTTTATATTAAAAAAGAGTGATTATATATATATAAGACCCTCAATGATTTGAGCCGAGCCGAGCTAGCTTAGCTCATTGACAGCCCTATTTGTTCTAGTATTAAGCATCCTTTGTTTAATTTTGTGTTGTATAGTGTGTTATCTCTTTTATTCCATTCCTTTGCATTGTCTTTTATTTTTGTGCCTTGTAGTATTTCAGAGGTACTTTCCAATTGCCTTGGAAGAATAGATGAGGCCCTTTGAGAAAGATCGTACTTGGGGTATGATGGATTTTATTAAAGGCAAGGTACTGGTTGGGTGCAAGTGGGTGTTTACCATAAAGCACTAGTCTGATGGTTTAGTAGAAAGATATAAAGCAAGATTAGTGGCAAAAGGGTAGATGTAGACACATGGTATTGATTATCAAGAGACCTTTACTCCACTTGCTAAGATGAACTCTATACAAGTTTCTATCTCTCTTGCATCCAATCAATGATGGTTTTTAAATAGTTTGATGTGAAGAATGCATTCTTGCATGGGGACCTTGAAAACTTGAAAAAGAAGTGTATATGAATTTCCCTCTTGAGATTATGTATTCAATAGTGAAAGGAAAGGTGCATATATTAAAAAGGGATTTGTATGGCCTTAAATAATCCCCAAGGGTGTTGTTTGAGTGTGATAGAATGTTATGGTGAAAAACTACTATACATGCTTTCAAGAGGATCACACATTGCTTGTGAAGCATCAAGGGGATAGGGTGATTATATTGTTTAAGTAGATGGCATAGAGGTGAAAGGGCGGCTTGGCCCAACGGTAAGGCTTACCGTTAGCGTCCCTGGTGGCGCGGGTTCAAGTCACGGAAACGGCCTCTCCAGAAATGGGGGTAAGGCTGCGTACATCTTGCCCTCCCCAGACCCCGCGTTAGCGGGAGCCTCGTGCACTGGGCCGCCCTTGTTTTACACCTATCCATAGTTTATCAATTGGGTGTGGCTAACAACCTACTGACCACATTTTGTACCTGTTATTAGCACATTATTAACTAGTGTTTTTTCTTTATTGTTTGAGGTTTTTTGTTGCTATGAACTGGGGTTTTAGTGGGTGTTAAAGAGAGGGCTTATCCTTCTCTTCGAGACACAGAAGACATGCAGCTGAAAGCAACCAGAGACCCTGTTCATTACCTCCTTCCACAAGCTTGCTCCATTTTAGTTTTCTCAGGGTGGAAGTGTGATTTATCTTAAGCCTTTGGCTTGCAAGTGCTAGTGGCCTGGGCTGTTAACTTTAGATCCTAAGGATAGATTTTGACGACAACCTGCAGTAGGTGCAAAATCCACATGACTGGTTTCTTAATTCTCTGTGTGTGTGTGTGTGTACATATATGTATAAATATTTTTTTGAATAGTTAAGATAATTTTGAAATGCATGAGAAGTACATTCCCCTGCAGGGCAGAAACACTAAATTAGAACAATAGAGTCCCACTCCACTCCTGAAATTTCAGCCCCTGAAATGCCAGAATATGACCACCTAAATAAACAGCAAGAAGGGTTTTTTTTTTTTTCCAACTTATCCTGATTTGTTTCAACTTCTTTGAAATATTTTGATCCGTTGTCTGTTTGTTTAAGTTTGGCATGCTTTGTTGTTTGATTTCAATATGTGTTGGGTGGCCTCTCCTTTGGTGATTTCTTTCATTTATAGCTGGAAGACTACAACTTTTATCGCCATGGGTAAGAAAATCTGGAGTATGGTTCCTGCTGCAGTATGGTGGTCAGTTTGGAGAGAGGAGCGATAGTCTTTGAAATTGCTGCTGAGCCTTCTTTCCAGGTTTATCAGAGGGCAAAGAATATGCTTATTTTCTGGACTACAAGATGTAAGGAGTGTGATAATGACCAAAGAGGGGGCCTTGTTAGGGATTGGAAAGCTAATGTTGCTTTGTTGTTTGGTTTCTGAGTGGGATGCCTTAACCCACTTCAGTGTATTGTCTTTTGGTTCTCCTTGCTGAATAAAATCTCTTTTTCTTATATAAAAAGAAACCTTTGAAATATGCTTCTTGTGTTCCATCCATATACCCCAGCAAACCACGAAAGGTGTACACCTCCATAACAGCCTCCCTCTAATCGGAAGCCCTCTTGCATTGTGGTCCCACCCGTTCACCAAATTTCACACTGCTTATTTTTGGATAGAAATAGATTTAGAAACATTACTTCTAAGTTGCTTGAGGATACCAATAGCTTCATATAGATATATTTTTTAAAATTCATTTGGGTAATTATTTCGTGCTACATCTCTAGTTTATTTACTGCAAGACAATATTTTAGTTCATCTGTTAGACCTGAGGTCTGTATCTTATGAACAACCCTTCTGGAATGATGCAAAATATTATCCTACTAGATTGAGTCGGATGATGCAAAATAGTTTAGTTGGAATGACGGAGTGTATGCGTGTATCACATGTTGTATAAATCACATTGTAGCTATGTTTATAAAAATGGCATTTACGGTATTATTTATTTTTGATAATGCATGCTTATCATTCTTATTCTCAGTTTTAACTTCTATTTCAACTGAGAAGTTCACACTACATTGTCAAACTACATTAATTTTATGGTGGTTGATTATGTGTCTTATTATAATCAATTATGTAATTTGATACAGCTATTTCAATCTCTAGTAGGACGTATTTTGCATAACTCGTGTTCCAAAATCTTTTTTTTAGGTAAGCGTGTTCTTGCATAGCTCGTCCAACATATTTTTTAATGTATTTCTTGCTTTCAGGCTGATTACATTGCTTCACTGAATCACGAGGAAACCAGATTAGCAGTTGCTTGTGAGCGAGCTTTTCTTGAGACCTTGGATGGATCTTGTAAAACACCAATTGCTGGCTATGCATATCAAGATAAGGAAGGGTACTGTGTCTTCAAAGGCTTGGTGGCTTCCCCTGATGGAGCCCAAGGTAAAGTCGTTGGGACTTGAGGACAAGGAGTTACCATGTTGGATTGTTGTGTGAGATTTTTTTAACTATTATCAATCCTTTTAATGGATCATCTATTCTAATTTCAGTGTTCGAAACATCAAGGAGAGGCTTGTATGATCTCAAAGATATGATTTCAATGGGGAAGGATGCTGGCAAGGAATTGCTTTCACGTGCAGGTCCTGGTTTCTTTGATGACCTTAAAAGACAGTAAACAAGAAAAGGGAGAAGTTTAAATAGAAGAAGAGAGATCTCCAGTGTTGCTTTCATTTTTTTGCGGGTGAAAGGGGTTATTCATCATTTTGAGCTGTTTGCATATTCTATTTTGTAATGGATGAAGTTGTTTGATTTGTTGTACATTTATGAAAAAAAAGTTGTTTCATTTAATTTAGATTCTTGAGAGGCAGAGAATATATATTTTTTCTCGACTGGATTGACAAACCCTTTTCCTTCTTTTTCATTAAAATATTTAATTCAAGGTATAATCAGATGGGGCTCATTGCAATTGAAGAATAGAGTTCAGACATGGTTTCTAAACAATGAGTTTCATGAATACAGATTTAAATAATTCAAGACACGGTTTTAGCAATCGAATTGATATGATTTATAATTGTATGGGGCGATAGACTGTTAAAGTCCTTATTCTTGTTATATAGGCAGTTATTTTGTTATTTATTTATTTTGATTAGTAATGAGTATTTTTTATTGAAAAAAAGGAAGACAAAAATACAAAAAATGAACATTCTCACACTGGTAAAGAAAGCCTACTTTTGGAGAGCCCGGATTTTGTGCACACAAAAGAGGTGTGCAAGTTGTGTGCATAGACCAGGGGACTGACACATCAGCACTGAAAAGCGATTTACACTTTTGGGGGCACACTTACCATTTTCGGTGCTGATGTGTCTGCCCCTTGGTCCGTGTGCACCTCTTTTGTGTGCACAAAATCCAGGGAGACTTTTAGAGCGTAAACAGTTCAACTAAATATAACGGTCGTGAAATGGTTTCTTTTCACAATCTTATTAGTTAGAGAAGTATTTATTCATTCTCTCTCATTCCTAGATGGGAAAAACCATGTCCTTAAGTGGACTTGGGATCCTCTCAAGCATCTGCTTAATCTAATCCTATTCTAAGCTTTGTTCCAAGATCTATACAACGAAGAGAGGAGCTAATTTTACTAGACCAGCACACGGTAGAGATCCCACTTTACAATGTCACCTACATACCCTCTAAATTTGTAGGACCTGGATGTATGCGTCAATGTTGTACATTGCTTATGAATCCCGCAGATATTCCATAAGAATACTCTCATGTGAGACCACTTGTTATTGAAGTCAGATTAGAATAAGCCGTGAGATCAGTCTCAGTTAACCTTTTAAAGAGTCAGCGATAGGGCATCTCCTGGACGCGTAAAGGATCCTCTACATGCCACATCATACAGAAATCCGCGAGCTGCCACTTGTAATGGTGTTTTTATGCTTGTAAGTTGTAATGGATCCTATCACATCTCAATAGGTTCTGATACCAAATTGAAACCAACCTAAGTCCTATCACATAAGCACACAGAGAAAAATAAAGATAGATGAGATAAAATCACTTATTTCCTTCTTTTAAATCATCTAGTATTTGTAAATATTTAGAAATATTTTGATGAGATTCAAAGCTGAATCTCTGCGCTATAATTATAATTAAATATATTTATTATATTATTTTTGGTAACGGCTGTATACGGGGAAGTTGGGCTGGGATTAGGTACGCAAATCAGTTTTTCCTGATGCATTAGAATGACATCAGGGGGCTGACACATCAGTGCTGAAAAGTGACTTTCACTTTTTGGGGGGTGCTTATCATTTTTCAATGCTGATGTTTCCACCCCCTGATGCCATTCTAATACATCAGGAAAAGCTGATTTCCGTACCTAATCTTTTTCCGGGGGAATGTTGGGGCACTAAAGAAACATCCCAATGTTTAGGTCATCGAAAAGAGGGCATCTCAAGCTACTCAGGGTGGCTGTTTTTTTGGTCTTGTACATGAGGGTGGCGGCATGGATTTGGTGTACCCCCTTAGCAAACGCTTAAGGTCCACCCGCATGCAAGGGTGGACACAAATGAATATGTTTGTTTATTATTATTATTATTTGGATGACCAAGCAGGTTAGCCATTAGTTGATTAGTGGATGAAGATTGAGTTCAACCTTCCTTTATGGTGTTTGACATCCAGGAGATTGGATACATAGATTAGAGGCAAACAAATAGCATTCCTAGAATCTTCTTAAATCACAATTCTCCTCAAGTTTAAATCCTTCGAAAGATGCAAAAGCTTTGTGGCTTCTTTAAAATTTCACTCTCCCAAGGAACCTGAATGCACTCAGCCTTTGCATGTGGGCTGACATTAGGCATTTGTTAAGGGGGTACACTGAATCTTAGGGGAGTGGTGAAGAAGGCTGCTTCTCAAAGAATGAGAGACAATAGTCCACATTGGTTTGTTTTCTTTGTGGAAATGTAGGGGTGGTCATGATTGACCACACCCAATACAAGGAGTCCTTTGGGAAATGGATTCTTGAGGAAAGGTTGTGATAGTTGGGAAACATCACAACTCTTCATGAAGTGTCCTCTTGGAATATGTAATTCCTTGAGAAAAGTTATGTTGGTTTATCAACCAATACAACCTTATCCATTCTTTCTCTCATGAAAAATTGTGTATGTAGAAAAAGAGTTGTATTGGTTTTTCAACCAACACAACCTATATTTATGGATGTCATTTATACCAAGAGTTATTTAGATAAGAGTGTGTCTTTTCCCTCACATCTTTTGGATAAATATAAATAGAGGAAAGGTATGACCATATCCCATATCAAGTTGGATGAGTATTAATTCCTAATTTCTCTCTCATCACATTCTTGTCTTAATCTCTTATATAATTGTCTAAAGGTGTGTAAGTGATACCTAATCTCATGACATCTTACTACAATTTTATCTAGAACTAGTTTGTTTAAACTAAACCCAATTCATTAAACTAGTTGTTAGGGGTATTAAGGTAACTTGTACTTGTTCTTACCTTATTGGTTGATGATCTTTGTGGGCTGATAGTGGGCTCAGAGCAAGTTTATCTAGATTCTTGATCAAACGATCTAAAGAATCATGATTTGTTAGGAACTTGATACAGTGTGTCAAATTGTATTTTTTAGCAAAAATTTGATACAAAATTGAATTCTTGATCAAGTAAAGTTGTATTTGTAGAGATGTTAACATATTTCATTACATTGACACTTGATATTTAGAATCAATGACGATGGATTGGAGGATAGATTCTGAGGCAACTGAACATGTAGTCACTTATAAAGATGAGTTCGTGAACTTTGAAGACATGCTAATCCCATAACATTTATAGAATATATATAGGTAATAAATCTTATTGTGACGTGTTAGGACAAGGAGATTTTAAATTTCAGTCGGGTAAATCAAGTTTTATTTTATTTTATGTTTTATATGCACCAAACATTAGAATAAAATCTCAATTATGTGTCAAAATTATAACATAATGGATACATAATTATGTTCAAGTCTAGTTGTATAATAATTAAGTCTAAACTTAGTCATGAGACTCTGGCAGTGTAAAGCTCATGTTCTAATACTAAAGCCTTTTAAAGATAAGTTAAGTAGTCAAACTTATGAATGCAGATTTATTGGTTACCCTGACAATGGATCTGATTATATACTCTATTATAAGAAAATGAAGCTTATTGAAAGTAGAGATGCTACATTCATAAAAGAGGGTAAGCCCATAAGTGATATTGAGAAGATCTTAATGATAGATGAACATGAGTATCAGGGAATTGAAATGAAAATAGACCAAAACGAACCTATTGGTAAAAATATTATTGTACTAGTTAAACCAAAACGACATCCTATGATTAGTGGGAGGAAAATGTCTAGAGAACCTTCATCCTTGTTTCAAGACCATTATAGTTTAATGACAAAGGAAGATGATTATATATAAGAAGATGATATTATTGATGATCCTAAGACATTTGAGGAAGCAATGAGTTTAGATGACTCAATTGAATGGCTAGAAGTTATGAAAGATGAGATATCCTCTATTGAAAAGAGCAATATATGAGAATTAACAGATCCTCATAT
>JAOXJP010010925.1:0-17818 GCA_025762735.1 Platanus orientalis | reverse complement strand
TTCATCAACCCGAATAATGTATAAAAAAAACTATCCATTTAATACATTCAACTTCTTTCCTAGAAAGAAAGTAAATAAGTAAAATTTCATGTCCCAACGAATCACATAGAGAGATATTGATAAGACACATAGAGTTAATGGTATTTCATAACTAATCGATTGGGCAGCAGCTCGTAGACCACCCGAAAAGGAATATTTATTATTTGATCCATATCCTGACATAAGAAGTCCAATAGGAGCAATACTTGAAATGACAATCCATAAAAAAACACCTATACTGAGATCAGCTAGAAAAAGGCGATAGCCAAAAAGAATTACTGAATAACTTAGTAGAATTGATATAACCGCTATAGATGGTCTGATACTGAATAAACGAGTATCTCCTCCAGATGGAAGAAGATCCGGTCTTATTGTTAGCTTCTAGAGCTAGAACTAGCCTATCCACCTTGTCTGATAAGTCCTTAAAGGCCGGATCCTGAGTGAGGTAGGAACTAGTTCCTTCTCCTAAGGACATCTTGCGATGATAATCTAGTCCGGATCTAGTGGGCATACACCAAAAGGCACATGATGGGTAACCCTAAGAGAAAATCTAAAACCCTAAGTGCGAAAAAACTAAGTATGCTAAATAAAATAAATTATGTAATGCTATGTATGCTAGATGCAAGTTACCAACCTACTATGCAAAACTACACCTAAAGTGCAACCTAAGGGTAACTAAACCCTAAACCTAAGCTCTAATGCAACATGCATGTAGGATAGTGATGTATGTGCATAGGAGATAGACATAAACCCACTAAAACAATAAAATGATAGAAACTAGATTTCTAGTTACGCAATTCACATGAGAAATTAGATGATTCTTAAATTAGGTTTACAATTCATTAAAAGATTTAGGGTTTACAAAGTAATAAACAAATAAAACCTAATTAATGCAATAAGAAACCCAACTAATTTAAAGAATTAATAGATGTAAAGTTGCTCTCCAAAAATCTGATGCTTAGTAAAGTGGTGTAAATGTAAAGGTGTTTAAAATAAGGTGATAACAAGGAAAACATTAGAGAAGGTAAGGGATTTCGCATGAAAATATTAAAACATGGTTTAAATAGGATTGAGGTCAGAAAAATTAGACTAAAGCGGTGGGAGCATACTCAGAATATTAGGCCTACAGTCCAAAGCTTGAAGCCACAACATTCCACAAATTACTACTTTAAAGGGGATTCAAAAGAGGGACAAAATAGTGGATCTAGTACTTGTTTCGGATGCAAACCACCTTCTTGATGTCTTTTATGTGTGAGAGTATTCAGATTCCAAGGCTAGGGTAAAATTGGGGTTTACAAAATTTATAAAAAAAAATCAGCTCACAGACATGAGGTGCCGCCTGCCTATGGTAACACAGACTTGGGTTTCTGAATGAGGAAACTTTTTTGAAGGGGGAATTCTTCCTCTAGGGTTGCCCAAGGGTGTGTAATAACCTGGAGAAATCAAAATTTTAAAAGCATGTGTGTGGTGGAGTTGGTGTTGGATCTCCCACGATCAGTTCAACTTGCTCTATTCATGTCTGGGACTAATATCAGCCCTTAGAACGACTTCAAAACTGCAATATGTAGTGGTTGGATGATAGACAGTGGGTCGTCTGGTCCTATAGAGTCTCTTGGATGAGTTGGATTGAGCAAAACTTCAAACCCAAAGTGATGGTAAGTAAGCTCTTGTAAATACCTCTGTTTCAGCCACAAAAATTTGAAAAAAAAATTGTAAAAGAGATGAAGAAGAAGAAGGTGGGAAAACCTTTAACCCTAGGGAAAGGTGTGACATCCACCACCAGTGTTAAACTAGGTGGGGGCCTAGTCCCATTCCAAGGTTTTGGGGATCTCTAATTTGCAGTAAGGAATAAGAAAAATCTCATGTTAAAACTGAAGTTCAAAATTGCATAGATCAAAAAAATTGGTCGTTATAGAGTCTCACGGTTAGGTTATTACATCAAAAATAGAAACTGGACAATAAAGTCCCTAATCAACCCTCTCAAATAACAAAAATACCCTCCCACTACAAATAAAGATATAAAAACCCTTTAAAAAAACAATGACCAATCTACCCTCACAATGCGTCTGATGCAACATGCATGTAGACTAGTAGGTGTGTGCACAAAGAGTTAGAAATAAAATTGTTAGAGTAATGCTAAAACATAAACAAAATTCCTACTTGCACATCCACACACTAAATCAAGTGAATCTTTAGTTAAGTTTAATATGCATATTAAGAATTCAAAACTACTAAGTATTGAGCAATATTAAACCCATCAATATGAGAGGAATATGGGATTAAATTAGAGATCCAAAGCTTGTTAAGTTGCTGGAAAATTATTTCAGCATGAATGCTAGTGTATAAAAGTCTATAGGAACCATGAAAAATTCAAATTATGTCAATGGAAATATAGGACAGCTCTTAAGGAATCATCAAACTATGTTTAGAGTGGGTTTAGGATTGATATAAATCAGATTTCACAAGGAAAACACAGGTTTTAACAGTATTTTAACAGCCCTCAACCAATACCACATAACCACCAATAGCCACTCCAAATAGGATTTGAAAGAGGGCAAATAAAGGGGACAAAATACCTTGGATTTACTACAATCCCTTTGTTGTGATCTTCTATGGAGTGACTAGATAGGGCCCACCTCAAAAGACAGCAATGAGAGAGGGTTTGAGGTGTTCGAAAATTTCAGCGCTGTCTAAGTAGTTCCGTCAGCTGATACTTACCAGGGATTGAATCTCCTTAAAGAGTGCAACATCCGGATGATGGTGGACTCCTTTAGGGTCGCCCATGAGTCAACATGATCCCCTAAAAAGCTCCATGCCAAACTCCTAAAGAATAAGTAGAATCCAATCTCCCACAAGTATTAAACACCCTTGTTTTAACGTCTTTATTTGCCAAAACTGGGTGGGGCCCACTTAAAATTGATCCCCAAGGCAGAAATGATGGTGAGGGAGGATCGTACTGGACTCTATCACCCTGTGGAACTGTCGCCCCTGCAACGAAGTCCACAGTTTGGGAGTATTGATTGATCCCCCACAAACTGTTCAGTAGGAGATGTTAACGCTTGGGGAGAAGTAATCTCTAATGGCTTGATCGTGAGTGACTCTTGAATCTGTCTTCCAGTCTTAATAGGATCATCCAGGAGTTGATAAAGACCTCCCAAAACCCCACAACCAAGTCCCTACTAAATAAGGAGTAGGATCAAATCTCGTATGGGCACCCCTTCTTGGTTCTTCACGCTTGTACCGAAATATGCCTTTAACAAACTCTTCAAACAGCCATTGTAATGGCTGTGAACTACTCCAAGAGGCTTGTTCCAGCCCTATGGTGTTTTGTAAGTATGTTATCTTTCTCAAAACTTCGAAGAAGAGAAACCAATGATGAATCTTTAGAGGTTTAGTAGTTTTTAACAAAGTTAAACCTGTAAAATTTGAAGAAGGGGAAAAAGACCTTTAACTCAAAGGGAAGAGAGTAGCCTACACTACTACCGTTAAAATAGGGTAAACCTAGACCCATTTTAGGGTTTATGTTTCTTCAACTGCAACCAAGCAATAAGAAGATTATAAAACTTAAAAGCTAAAATTTCAATATTATTCATTATAACGACTTGGCCAGTCATGGGCTCTATAAATAGAGTCCCACGGTCAGGGTTTGTGTACATAAAATAGTGAGTGGACAAAGTAAGCCCACCCCCTCTACTAATTCCATGACAAAAATAACCTTACACTACTAATAATAACAAAAAATAGTCTCATGCAATGAATAAAGACCAGCCTACCCTCAAAATTATGTGCCCCCTTTTACATGAGACACAATTACATAAAGAAAATAAAAGATTGAAATTAAAATGGTCATGAACAAGGCCCAATGTTGATGTTCGCATCACTGTCCCCTCCTGGGAAAGAGTCATTTTTTACGATAAACGGCTGCTATACTGCTCTATAACATCACTGTCAGGCTGTCGCAGCTCACTCTCTGTCAACCAAGCACTGTCAATCTTTAGCCGGTCTTTCCACTTGACGAGGTATCTTTGATAACCTCCCCGTCGAGTAGAAATGATCTGATCCTCTAATATGGCCTCAATTTCCTCCCTGCAAGTAGTATCTGATGGCAAAAATGGTATAAGCTGGGGAGACTAAAGGACTAAGGTCTGAGAAACTGTAGAAGGCTGAGGATCAAGAATAGAATGGCTATGATAGAGTGTAAGAATCTCAACAAGAAAAGTAGGACTGATATCCAAAGTAATCGGAATATCCAAAACATATATGTTAGGTTCAATATTGTTCAAAACTTTGTAAAGTCCTGAACTCCTCACGTGCAATCGAACCATAACTAAATCACCGACCTGAAAGTTGCGATGTGAACAATGTTAATTAGCCGACCGTTTATATCTCTCATTACTCGTAACAATTCTATACCTGATCTCCTGGTGTGATGAATGAAAATGCAATGCCAATGCAAATGCAAACTCAAATGGACAAGGGAATGCAAACATAGATATGAAGTCTATAGAAACCTTGAGACTACTAAATATGACAATGTCTAACAGACTCATACCAGTTATCCTATTGACTGAATTAATGGATGCAAACTCTGTGGTAGACAGAATACTACCCCATGTTCTGAGGTCTCACCAACCAGACATCTCAGTAAAGTCTCTAAGCTCAGTAAAGGACCATGACTCTTGATTACCATCTCAAGACATCCATCAGTAGGTGGATGGTAATCATGTGATAATTGGCCACCCAATACACCTTTCATCTTCCATAGTACCTTCCAGAAATAGCTAAGAGCTAAATCCCAAAGAGGTACTAAGGAAATGAATACCCTAGGAGTATGAACCACTTCCTTAATGAATATATATACTTTGGGCATAAGTGGTTCTCCCTCAGGCAGAAAACACAACCTAGTGTTTAAAGTAATGTCAGGCTTAAGCTCAACAAATCCAATCACTATAATCGTGATGGGTACACTCAACTGGACCTCCTAAACCTCTTGGACTACATGAATTGCTTTAACCACATGAATCTTTTGCTAAAGATTAGGGTCAAAGTCAAGTACAGTAGAACTAGACACAAAAACCTCTAGAGTTGTACCATGGTCAGGGTCAAGTACAACAGAATTAGATACCAAGGTCTCTACAGATGTATCATGGTTAGAGTCAGGTACAACAAAACTAGACACTAAGAGCTCTATGGATACACTCTCTTGAACTACCTAAACCTCTTGGTCAAACTCCTGAGAGTCTAATTCATCATCACTCGGAGCTTTGAGAGGATCAACAATCTCATCGATGTCATTCTCATCATCACCACTTACCTCCATCACAAGAGGGTCATATGACTCATAAACTCTTACCCCATCTAATGACTGAACCTCATGTGATTCAGCCTAGTGTACAGTGTTTGGTAAAAGCAAACAATGCTCCAGCTGACTAGGACACTGTTCAGGAGTAGGTTTAAGTCCAGAGGTGTTAGGATCTGGTGTGGATGGTTGTCCACTAATAGGATGCCTCAAATAAATCTCCATGCCCTGGGCTATCCGGTAAACCTGTTCTAGTCTGGCAATGTAGTAGGGTATGAGCTCCTTTTGAATCTCAGGTCTAAGTCCCTCTTTGAATCTAGTGATAGTCGTATCAGACTTCTCACGGACTCCATATCTCAACCTAATATTGTTAAATTGTGTGATGTAGTTCGCTGCACTAGATGAACCCTGACGGACTGCATCGTACTGTTCAAGAAGTCGAATCTGATAATGACGTGGAATGTATTTTTCTCTGAGCTTACTTCGCATATCTGCCCAACAAGTAATGGGTCTGGACCTAGTGGACATACACCAAAGGACTAGGGATAGTGACCACAGAACTCTTTAAAAGAATGCATGAGCTATAAATTTATTTATTTTTAATTAAAATCTAAATGTGGAAAATTCCTCAGGTAAACAAAAATAAAATATGCAATGCTCTGATTGAAAAATAAAATATGCAATGCTAAGAAACAACTAAAATAAAATATACAAAAATGCAAACTAGCCTACCATGCATTGACTACACCTAAAATGCAACTTACGGGTAACTAAAACCCTAAACCTAAGCTCTAATACCAAATTTGATGCATTATGCATGTAGACTTGCAGGTGTGTGCACAAGGAGTTAGGAATAAAATTGTAAGAGTAATGATAAAATATAAACCAAATTTCTACTTACACATCCACACACTAAATCAAGTGAATCTTTAGTTAAGTTCAATATGTATATTAAGGATTCAAAACTACATAGTATTGAGTAATATTAAACCCATCAATATGAGAGAAATATGTGATTAAATTAGAGATCCAAAGCTCGTTAAGTTGCTGGAAAATTATTTCAGCATGAATGCCAGTGTATAAAAGTCTATAGGAATCATGAAAAATTCAAAATAAGTCAATGGAAATATTGGACAGCTCTTAGGGAATCATCAAACTATGTTTAGAGTGGGTTTAGGATTGATATAAATAAGATTTCACAAGGAAAACACAGGTTTTAACAGTATTTTAACAGCCCTCAACCAATACCACATAACCACTAATAACCACTACAAATATGATTCAAAAGAGGGCAAATAAAGGGGACAAAATACCTTGGATTCGCAATCCCTTTGTTGTGATCTCCTATGGAGTGACTAGATAGGGACCCACCTCAAAAGACAGCAATGAAAGAGGGTTTGAGGTGTTCGAAAATTCCAGCTCTGTCTTAGTAGTTCCGTTAGCTGATACTTACCAGGGATTGAATCTCCTTTAAGAGTGCAACTTCTGGATGATGGTGGACTCCTTTAGGGTTGCTCATGAGTCAACATGATCCCCTAAAAAGCTCCCTGTCAAACTTCTAAAGAATAGGGAGTAGAATCCAATCTCCCACAAGTATTAAACACCATTGTTTTAATGTCTCTATTTGCCAAAACTGGGTGGGTCCCACTTTAAATTGATCCCCAATGCAGAAATGATGGTGAGGGAGGATCGTACTGGACTGTATCACCCTGTGGAACTGTCCCCACTGCGAAGAAGTCCACAATTTGGGAGTATTGATTGATCCCCCACAAACTGTTCAGTAGGAGATGTTAACGCCTGGGGTGAAGTAAATCTCTAATGGCTTGATCGTGAGTGACTCTTGAATCTATCTTCCACTCTTAATAGGATCGTCCAGGGGTTGATAAAGACCTCCCAAAACCCCACAACCAATTCCCTTCTAAATATGGAATAGGATCAAACCTCATATGGGCACCCCTTCTTGGTTCTTCACGTTTGTACCGAAATATGCCTTCAACAAACTCTTCAAACAGCCACTGTAATGGCTAGGAACTACTCCAAGCTTGTTCCAGCCTTATGGTGTCTTGTAAGTATGTTATCTTTCTCAAAACTTCGAAGAAGAGAAACCAGTGATGAATCTCCAAAGGTTTAGTAGTTTTCAGCAAAGTAAAACGTGTAAAATTTGAAGAAGAAGAAGGGGAAGAAGACCTTTAACCCAACAGGAAAAGAGTAGCCTCTACTACTACCGTTAAATTAGGCTAAACCTAGACCCATTCCAGGGTTTTATATTTCTTCAACTACAGGCAAACAATAAGAAGAAAACTGTAAAATGTGAGAGCTAAAATTTCAATATTATTCATTATAACGACTTGGCTGGTTGTGGGCTCTATAAATAAAGTCCCACGGCCAGGGTTTGTGTACATAAAATAGTGAGTGGACAAAATACCCCCCTCTACTAATCCCATGACAAAAATAACCTTACATTACTAATAATAACAAAAAATACCCTCATGAAATGAATAAAGACTAACCTATCCTCAAAATTTTGTGCCCCTTCTTACATGAGACATAATTACATAAAGAAAATAGAAGAATGAAATTAAAATGGTCATGAACATGGCCCAATCATCATCCTAGTCATGATGTCCGCATCAGTGTGCCCCTCCAACAAGAGACATAAATAAAATAAAATAATAAAGTAAAGCCCTACTGGAACCACAATATAAGTGCCTCTCTCCTGCGCCTTCTCTAGTAGATTTGGAACTGTCGCTTGGACCTGATGTCCTCATCACTATCATTATTGATTTATCTTCTTTATGCAATTTTCTGGTTTCTTGAACCAACTCTACAACAACTTTCTTATATAAAATTATATATCAAATCTTATCCAAAATTCATGAAATTTGGAACGGTCGTACGTTATAGTCTTAAGATTCACCCTGTAAATGCACAAAATTTTCTAAGACAGGACCAGGGGTATTTTGGTCATTTCACACCTCTGCATCAGATTTCCCAGATTTGGATTCTTGCTTTCTTTCTTGGTTTCAATCTTTGTTTTGCTTCTATTCAAGACCCACATTCAGTAGGGAATCACTGCCATTCTCTTGGCAGCCCCACACCAGAGAACAGAACCAAAGTATTCTTCGGCATTATCCATGCAAGATTCAAGTCCATAATGAAGTGGCACCAAATCATCCTAGTAAACTAACAATGTAAGAATATGTGGCTTCTTGATTTCCCATCTTTGCCACATAAACAGCATATGCTGCGCGAGATAGGCATGTATGGTCTCCTCCTTTGTAGCATATCCAAAGTATTTAATCTATTAAGATAAGCCAACCACAAGACTGCTTTAACCAGAGGGGGAGCCAAAGAATGCCAAATTCTTCTAGACGGAATGGGATATATATATATATATGGTGAGAAGCTATTTTTATATATTGTTTCAACAATTTTGCCTAGCATTTAAACTTTGGAGGATATATGAAGAAAAACATGATACTCCAATTTATTGATCCCCTCCCCCCTTTATTTAAGTAATATTCAAGACTAAACTTAGGGTCCTTGTACAAGATATGTGTTGCATTCAAATTGTTCTACATCCATGGCTAGTATATTAACTAGAAGAGTCAGAATGTTGATACTATAGTTTTAAGGAAACCTCTTTTATGGTGGGGTGTAAATGATGATGTACAATTATTGTGAAGGAAATGATCAAGCTGGCAACTGTCGCAATTTATCTATGAAATCAGGGCTTAGATGAAAATCTTTTTCATTCATGTTCCGAGGCAGCAAATTGATGTAGCTGATAGGCTAGCCAAATGGGGTGCTGGGTTAGCTTCAATGTTCAAAGGAAGCGAGCTTCCCGATATGCAATCCTAGCTTCCTGTTTCATGTTTTCATTTATTGTATCTGTTGTATTATTTTCTGTTCTTTTTTAATAAAATCAGCCATTTCTCATAAAATAAAGACTCTAAGGAACAAATATGTATCTGTTTCCCATTTTGGTGGAATGATATTCCTAAATCCTAAATTGTGGCTAACAAAAAACTTGCCTTTCTCGAGTAGATGGGAAACTTCTACTGTGAGCCAAATGTAGGGGTAATGAAGAACCCGCCTTTCCTTATTGTTTCTTTTTTTCTATTGCTGAGCTTGGATTTTTTAAATAAAAAATTATTTTTCAGTTTTCTGCCTGTCCAATTATGAAATTTGAGAATATGTGGTGTTTTTATTTTCAGTTTATAACACTTCCCACATAGTTTTCTGTATATAATGTTGTATTTCAGTGATATATGGGGTTATATTTGTAAGGTTACATATGTCTTTGTATAGTATTGGGGTATACTTGTAAATACCCATAATTGTATTTTAACTTTTTGATAAATGAAGCAAAGTATGTGACATGGGTCTCTACACTCTCCATACGTATTCTTCTCAATCTCCATTCTCCTTCTTCTTCTTCCTTCTCTTCTACTTCAATCCCTAACACAGAAACACCTAAATCACATACAATTCCTCTTGGTATTAGAGCCTTCACCTAGAACCAGGACTAAAGAGCACTTTCCCGGCGACTGCATCTACCTTGCTGACGTCAGTGGGTCATACAGATGATGTCACCATCTGTATAGACATGGTAAGTGAGTGATGATCTCCGTAGATCTATGTAGTTCACCATTTTTCGTGATGCTCTTGCTGTGATTGTAGTTCTCCATTTTTCATGATGCTCTTGCTGTGATTTGGAGTTGTTTCAAATTTGTATACATCTTCCAAGTTTTCTGAGATTTTTTCAGATATGGTGTTTCCATTCGATTCATGCTTGTTGATGGATGTTTGCTGCCTTTGTTGCTTGGATCAATTTCTCCTATATGTTAATATGTGTGTGTTTTTGTTGGTACCAATTTCTAGACATTCTATGTTGATTTGGGCTCATGGTGAGCATATTACCAGGGCATATTTGCTACTGGCAGGGTATGTCCCTGTTTTTTGGTTGAATTTTTGCTATGGTTCATATGCTCTTCTCTGCTAACTTGGCTGCATCTATAAGGATCGTGGGGTCCTGTGGACTGTGTCCTCACCCCTTTGAAGCTTGCTTTCTCGTTTTTTGGGCCTTTGTTGTGCTCATACCTCTTCCCAGGTCAGATTGTGACCCCTTCTATGTTGTGGTCTTTGTTGTTGATGTGTACTGGTGCCTATTGTGGTTCTCGGCCTGTGTGGTAGTCTGTGTTTGTTCTGTGTGTATTTGGGGTCCTACTCAGGGTTGTGGTGTTGGATTGTGAGGCTCTTTCAGCTGGATCTCTTCATCTCTTGTACATTGTGCTGCAACTCTGCGGACTCTTGATTGCTTATTGTTCTTCAACAGTCCATATCCTTTCTACTATTGAGTGTTTTCTCCTGCTATGGTTGCTGGTATGTCGTTGTGGACTGCCTATGTTCTCTTGCAGTGTGCTCTGTGATTTTCTTGGTACTTGGTTACTTGCTGGTTTCCCAAAGCTGTGTCTTGTCTCTCAGTAGCCATGTGGTTGTGGAAGCTTTGTTTGTCTCTCTCTAACAGTGTTGGTGCTTGTTGCTGTGTGTGGCCAGCTTTTTGTATTTGTTGAGTGTTTCTGGCCATGTGTGGTTGTGTATAGCAGCTGTGTCTATTGCTCTTTGGCTTTCTGCTACATCAGTATGTGTTCTCCATGATTGGTGTTTGGCTTGGGCTTACTTGAGGTGCTTTCAAAGATCTGGTTGCTTGTTGCTTGTTGGTGATAGTTGTTCTTGACGTGGCTGCTAGTTGGTGTTGCTGATTTGTAGGTGTTGTATGCAGAGACTTATAGCACAGTTTTGGCCTGTTGTTGTTTCCTTTGCATGTTCTGGTACTGCATCCTCCCTTCATAGCTCTCTGTCCAATCAACCCTGTGTCATTGATTTTGGGGTGTTCCATTGTATGACTGGTATGTCTCATCTTTTTCGTACTACTGTGTTGCTTTTGGCTGAGAGAAGGTCCACATTGCTGAATGTTGATGGTTCCTTGTCCTCCGTAGCTAGTACCGGCTGTATTTTCTCGTACATCTTCTTTACCTTTGTCTTCTATGTTCCATGTTCCATGTTCCTAACTTTAAGTTGAATCTTGTTTCCGTTGTCATATTACAAAAGTCTTGAATTATAGTGTTACTTTCCGTCCTACTTATTTTGTTTTTCAAGCATTGAAGTTGGGGAATAGCATTGGTAGAGAACATGAGGATTAAGGGTTGTACCTTATGAATGATTGTTCTTTAGTTGCCTCTACCACGCAACAGACACCACCTCTATCACCAATAATTCAGCAACCACCTCCCTTCTTTGTTTTTTTCCGGTGTGTCCAGCTCTTTTAGAGGCATCATTGTCTTAGATAACATCTTTTGAGTGGAAGTTTACTAGAGTTTACGGCCCTACTACTACCACTCACAGATTCGAGTTTTGGAATGAAATTCAATGTGTGTGATGGATGGTTAAGCTCGTGGGTTATTGGAGGAGATTTTAATGTTATCAAGCTTGTTCATGAGAAGGGTTCGGGAGGTAAGATATAACAAGAAGCATGAGAGATTTTGATGAAATTATTAGAAGAGGGGATCTTCATAATAATCTTCTTTCTAATGCAAGATTTACTACGAATGGGTAGGTGAGACCTACTTTGTGCCGCTTGGATAGATTCCTAGTCACAAGAGATTGGGAGGACTTTTATCCTCATTTTTACCAAGTGGCCCTCCCAAAGATTGTTTCAGATTATGGGTCTGTGGTGTTAAATACAACAAAGAGGAGTTTTGGTCCTAAACCGTTTCGGTTTGAGAGTATGTGGGTCTCTCACCCATCTTTTTTTTTTTTTTTTGATAAACAAAATTTCATTAAAGAAAGAAAAGGGATGAGAAATCCCCAAAGATTACAACCAAACAAGACAAGAAAGAGTTACAGATGAAAGATTTTCCCCCAATCTTGTAAAGAGGCCACCATCGAATAATCTCCCATCTGATTCCAACCAATGCCCCAAAAGCAAGCAGTCTCCTTTGCCTTACTAGACACCCTATAAGTTGGTTCCATACAGTTTTCAAAAACCCTCTTGTTTCTTTCAAGTCAAATGAGCCAATAGACAGTCAGACATACTAACTTCCAAAGAATACCTCATTTTTTAGAAACTTTCCCAATCTTCCAAGAGTCTAATAGAGAATCAGCACTTCTCGGGAACACCCAACATAACCCAATCTCATTCAAAAGCCTCACCCAAACCTCCGAGGCATAGGGATAGTGGATAAAAATATGGTTAACACTTTCAGCTTCTTGCATACATAAGGAGCCAATGCTTGGAATAATCATGCCTCTCTTCTGGAGCAAAACAATAGTTGGAAGGCGGCCTTTGATCATGGTCCAAATGAAGAAAGAAACCTTTAAGGGAAGATGATGCTTCCAAATATCAGTCCATAAACGGTTAGGGGTAGCCTCACCTACCCACTTAGCCTCTCTAAATGATTTTACAGATAAAATCCCATTTTGCATATAGCTAGTGTTGATAATCTTCCATCCCCGACCTTAGACAAAATGGATCAACTTTGCCAAGAAGGTTAGCCAGGTCTTCCACCTCCCAATCGTTTAGGCCACAACGCAGATCCACATTCCAAAAACCACCATCACCCCTAGCGTTCCAATACTCCACAACCTTCACATCCTAGTCTCTTGCCAACCAATAAAGATTCGGGTGTTCCAACATAAGCGGTCTGTTTGAGCACCATCTGTCCTTCCAAAATGTAGTTCTGACTCCAGATCCTACTTCCATCTTGATTCCCTTTTTAAAATTCGGCAAAGAGTGTAAAATAGCCTTCCAACAACTACACCCATAAGGCATGGATGTATTTTTAGTTTCTCATTCATTAACAACCCCATATTTATCGGCCACAACTTGACGCCATAAGCTATCCCTTTTATGCCCAAATCTCCAAAGCCATTTGGAAAGAAGCGCTCTATTCCCTGACTCTGGTAATCCCAAGATCACCAAATTTCTTTGGTTTACAAATATCCTTCCAACCCACGAGATGAATTCCATCCTCTTGGTTCCCTTTCCCCTAGAGAAAGTCTCTCACCCATCTTTTAAAGGGCTAGTGGACTCGTGGTGGAAGGATTGTGAAGTAGGAGGTTGGGGAGGATTTTGTTTCATGTAGAAACTTTAGTATGTTAAGAGAAAGCCTAAAGATTATAATAGATCTACCCTTGGACAAATTCATTCAAATAAGAATATATTTGAGGTGAACTTCAAGCAATTGATTTCAATTTAAACGAGAATTGTGGCAATCTTAGAGGGGTGGAGGGTAGAAGGAAGGAGCTTTTGAGGGAAATGGAAAGGCAGCTACAATCAGAAGACATTTGCTGGCATTAAAGGGTGAAATGTAAATGACTTGAAGAAGGGATGACAATACTAGTTTCTTCCATAAGATAGCAAATGGGAGGAAGAGAAAAAATCTGATTCCAAGACCTAACTAACGAAGAAGAGGTGAAAGACTTTGTGGTGTGGATATCGTAAAAAGGTTGTTGAATGAACCAATCCATAAGAGATTCAAGTTCAAGATGGTGTCATAAGATGGGTTAGTTTTAATATTTAGGTGTGAGAGATATATTTTTAATAAGGTCAATAGTGTCATGGATAATTTGGGTTTTTTTAGTAAAAGGGTATTTTTGTAATAAGACATTGTTGTAAAGGATATTTTAGTATTTTTAGTGAGTCAACAAGTCAAAGTGGGGCCCTTTTAGAGTGTTGGACGAAATTCTTTTAAAGGTCTTAATTTTGATAGTTTTTGTTTTTAGAAAGTCAATGTTTTAATAGTTTTAGGCTTATGAAAGTCTTAGGTACCAAGTAAGCTAGTTAATTAAAGACTTTCTATAATAGTTCTTGTTTTGGTTGCACGTTTTTCTATTGGTAGACATGGATTATTGAATTAAAGTTTGGCTTGTTTGGGTTTTATCCCTTCTCCTTTTCCCTTTTTCCCGTGGTTTAACCTTGAGGAACCTAGGGTTCTTTCCTAGTCCTTATCTTCTTCTTCTATCTTCTTCTTCTCCTAGTTTCTTCCATCCCTTGTTCTCTCTTTTTTCCTCCTCCTTTCTTCTTCTTACCTCTTTTATCTTCTTTTCAATCTACATTTAAGGTGCTACCGTCAATACCATCAAGGACTGAGTTGATAGTTGATAAACAAAGATTCTTCATTGGTTTATGAAGCTCTATGAAAGAATTGTAAGGATATAACAGGTCTGAGTTTTTATAATTTTCTATGTCGAAACTTATCAGAATTTGATGAAATTTTGTATGGGAATACTTTTATGATTCATCTAAGACCCTGCAAATTTTCAGAATTTTCTGATGCATGAGTTAGGGTATTTTGGTAATTTTGTGGGGTTATCTATAAATTCCAAAATTGCCCTCCTAGGTTATCTCTTTCTCTTTTTCCCTTCTTTTCTCCCCTAATCTCTTCCAAATCATTCTCTCTAATTCTCCCCTTCAAATTTTTTTTTTTAATATAATTTTGGCCATTTGGTAGTGTTTAAAGAATCAAATTTTGGATTTTTTAATTATATTCTTGCTTCCGCATTATTTTGACCATTAACCCTACATCAAATTTGGTATCAAGTCTATTGTGCCACATCACTTTGAGACTATTGTTAAGGAAGCTTTTAAATATTTTTTGGATCTGTATTCTAAGAGGATAGGAGGAGGGCGGTTATTGAGAATCTTTTTGTGAATTCTATGTCAAAGGGAGACGGTGGAAAACCTTGAAAAGTATTTTAGTTTTGAGAAGCGAAATATGTCATTTTTAAGATGGATAAAGATAAGTCCTCAGGGCTTGATGGTTTCTCCATGCTTTTCTTCCTAGAATGTTGGGATACTATCAAAGAGGACATTATGAAGGTGTTTGGAGGATTTTATGTGAGGGGAGAGATGAGTAAGGTTACGAAGTATATATTCATTGTCTTAATCCCCATATAGACTCCTTAGTTTGGTGACTAGTCTGTATAAAATAATCTCCAAGGTTTTATCTATTCGTTTAAGAAAGGTTATGAGGGAGATTGTGTCAAGTACCCAAAGTACATTTATCCAAGGAAGGTAGATGTAATCTTAATTGCAAATGAATGCATGGATGTAATAAAAAATTCTAGAGCCAAAAGGTGTGGTTTGCAAGCTTGACGTGGAAAAGGCTTATGATAGAGTTGATTGAGATTTTCTTATTTGAGTCCTGAGGAAGAATGGTTTTGGAGAAAGATGGATTAGGTAGATAGAAGGGTGTATTAAAGAGCCTTATTTCTCTATTTTGTTGAATGGGACTTTGAAAGGTTTTTTCAAATCCTCAAGGGGCTTAAGGCAAGGAGACCCGCTATCTCCCTTTGATGCAGGATGCGTATATATGTGAATGCAATTAGAGATCTTAGGAGCTTACACAAAGCAATTAGATAGTAGAAACAAGGTTCCTACTCTCAATCGTATCCTCTTAACCTCAATCAGAAAATAAAGTAAAGAAACTACTCTAGTTATGCCCAAGATTGATTGATCTTTATTACTAAGGTGTTCTCCACTGATTGATTGCTGTTTTCTCTAAGTTTGAATTAAGGTTAATATTGGTGGATAAGTCTGATTTATTTTAGTACTTTTTTTATGGAAGGAAATTTCATTAAAAGGGGATAAGGTATCCCCAAGAAACAACAAGGGACAAAACCCCAAGAAAACAATCAATCAATTGAGAATACCTCAGTAATAAAGATCAATAATCAGATGGATAAAGTAAGCAATCAAATAAGGTTCAATCCAGTAAGCAAAGGTCTGATTTTCTGCTGTATATAAGAATAGGTTATAACAGAATACTAGGTATCAATGACCACACAGCTGTGGCTAATAGTGAAACAAAGGGGTAGCTGTTTCAACAACAACAAACAGCCTTATCCCAACTATTTGTGGTCGGCTACATGAATCCTGTTCCACCATTCCGCTCTGTTTAAAGCCTTATGTGCTGTTAAATTACAAGCTGCCATGTCCATCTTTACTACCTTTACTCAGGTCAATTTTGGCCTTCCTCTAGTCCTTCTAACACCTTCAACTTGTATTGTCTCACTTTAGAGAAGAAAAAGAGCAAAAGAGAACCAATCAATTACTTGATTGTTATTTGTTAATATTACTTGAATCTCCCTCGATAACTAAGGCTGTGTACAGGGCCGGGGCTAATACGAGCCCTGCCTAGTAGAGTCCAAGATTTGACCTGAAAAGACTTAACCCTAGCCTAGGTCTGAGTTGGCCCTGCATCCTAATTCAAGGCCGAATTTTAGATGGAGCCATAAGGCTTTTTTTTTTTTTTTTTGATACATTTTGCATTTTGACTTAATGACTGGCAACACGGGCCCACAGACCATCCAGGCAGCCAACTCCACTCGATCCTGAGTCTTCCCCAAGGAAGGTAGATGCCAAAGCCACCCTAGCACGGGGTGTTGGCAAAGGGGTAGCTGTTTATGATAATAAAAGGCTGTATGTGTGTTGGGTGAGTTCAAGGCTGGGCCAAAGACTTATGGGACAAAGATATGATTCTGTAGCAGCAGGGTTCAACAAGTAATAGGGCTAAAACAGGGTTCTTTCTTTCTGCCGCAGATTATAAAGTAATGAAAATTTGGATTTCAGACTGAAGATAACCTGGGATTGTTGCACAGGCTGCCGTAAGGGTTTAACACTTCGGTTTTGAGATTTCAATCACAAAACAGTGGGGAACTAGAAAGTAGAGTTGCCTCAAGGATTAAACCACCTGGGTTATTGATTTCAGTTCTAAAACACTAATGGGTAGGGAAAATAGGGCTGTCGCAGGGCATGAACAGGGTTGTAGAGGGGTTTCCACTGGTAAAATGGCCAGGTATTGAGTAGGGGAGTAGATTACAGGGTTATGGGTTTCAAGAACTCATACAAGAATGTTTCTTGATGGGCTGTGATAGGTTGTTTAATGGCAGAACAGCAATGGAAGATGATTTCAGTACATAGATCTCCTCCAAAAGTTGCTTCTTGAAACCAAAACACCACTAAAACAAATAAAGAAAAGAAGAAGAGAAAGAAGACTTGAAGTTGCAGAGAATTACCTCACAAAATCGAAGGATCTTGGAATCCACCTATGGGAACCAATCCAGGTTTTTTATTCAACCCACAAGAGATAAGACACTTCAAGGATGAAGAAAACCTCCACTCGTCGAGCAAGAGAAAATCAATCTTTTGTATTCAATAAAGCATTAAAAAAACCAGCATATGTGGAACCAAACCAGGTTTTTGATTCAACCCACAAGAGAGAAGACACTTCAAGGATGAAGAAACCTCCACTCGTCAAGCAAGAGAATATCAGTCTTTTGTATTCAATAAAGTATTAAAAAAAAAAAACTCCGCCAATGTTTGTATCTTCAGACATTGCCGGTCCCAAGCCCGGATAAAGGAGGGTGGCGTCAGGTTGAGAGCCGGCCTTAATAAACTACTCAAACCTTAAACAT
>JAOXJP010010914.1:0-17819 GCA_025762735.1 Platanus orientalis | reverse complement strand
AAAGAGCCTGTTTTAAACAATTTTGAGAGCGTATCGCACGATACGTATTGCGATAAATTGTTTAACCCTCGATATCGCAGTATATAGGTGTTTTGTATCGCAGACCTACGATACCCATACGTATCGCGCAATATTTTGAACCATGATCATAAGAGATTAAAAATAAAATAGTATAAGTGTTATAGCACAATTACCAAGATTCCTACTAACACCAAAACATGTAAATATATGTGTTTTTCTAATTATATTAAATATGTAATATTAAGAGTCAGTATAAACAAAATAATGACATAATTGAATCCTAATTTATATACTTAGGATCACCAACTAAATTAGAAAACAAGTAAAGGTAAGCTTGCTGGCCGAAAATTCTAGGGATTCAAAACACCGTCATGGGAGAGTTAAAATAGTGGAATTAATATAACAAGATAAGGGGCATGTATGGGGTTGATCCAAGATGAGTAATAGGCCTAAAAGAACTTTTCCAAAGAGGGGAAAAAGTCCTATGGATTGATTACATAGAAAATCCAGCAAGCATGTGTGTTTAGGAATTTTATCAAACATGTGGAAAGCATCCAATTTAAAAGAGTTACAAACATGGGATTTACTAGGCTTAAAAACAAGGGTTTGCAATAAAAAGTAAAAGGTTGTGGTAAGGATTAATTAACCCCACCAAAAAAGGGTTGTAGGTCCTTAGAATGCCCAGAAAATAGCTAAAACAGTCCCCAAAATATACCAATACAACTAACTAAATACTACTCAAATAGGAAATTAAAAGAGGGTTGAAAATTAAAGAGAACACCTGATTTTTGTTGAGGCTGAAGTCCCTTTGATGTAGCCTAGCAAGTCTTCACTAAATATTCATGTCAAATCCACCTAAAGCCATCCAAATCGAAGAAAAACAAAATCTGGCCAGAAATAGTGAGTACTGCTCCACCCTAGGAATCTCTTAGAGATCTCCTAGGGTTTTGAAGAAAGTGGAAATCATTCACTCCTAGGTGTGTTGCTCAGCAATATAGAACACCCTGGTGTGTTCGAATTGATCCAAAACTTCACTCTTTGAAGTTGATAAACCAAAACCTCAAAGTTGAAAATTTTCTAGATTTCAAGCAAATTGAGAAACACAAAAAAATAAGAAGAGATAAGAAGGGGATGGTCCTTTTAACCCAAATGGAAGGGGTTGGCCTCCACCACCATTGTTAACTTGGGAGTTCCCAAGCCCCTTTCCAAGGTTTCTTTAAGTTCTAACCGAACCAAGAGAGAAGGCAACACGATTTTCAAAGTTTTTTTTATTCATTCAAAATATTCATTAATTAAAGAAGAAGGCGTGTGGGTCTCTTTATAGAGACTCCCACGCCTAGGGTATTACAAAATAGGGTCCCTTGGACCAAAATAACCCTCCTCAGATAAATCCTCTCTAAAATACCCCTAAAACATTAAAGGGACTAAAATATCCCTAATCAGACAAATTTGGACTAAAATACCCTAAAATATGTATCCCCTACAAAGAGACATAAAACAAATAAAAACAACTACTACTAAGCATGAAAATAAAGCCTAAACATAAAACTAAAGTCTCCCATGTCTGTAACATCATGTAGGAACCTATCCGAACCAAAGTATGGGCTCGGATCTCCTTTGTCGCCTCTAATATGTCTAAAAAATACCCCAGGACCTGATGTCCTCATCACCTTCTTTAGGGGCAAAGAAACATTTGATATATCTTTTTAATGAAACACTATGACCGATTATTTGGTCAGTGTCAAAATAATGGACGAACATGACTTTTGGAGGAAAGAAATTAGTCAGTCTTGATGAAGTCAAAGAGTTGGTAGTGAGAGCATCAAAGAGATAAGAGTCACATCCTCTTGTCATATGTATCTTTTATTAGCATTCATGTTATAACGGTGGAACAGGATTCAAGTGATTAACCTAAAGTGGTTGGGATAAGGTTATTGTGTGTCGGGTTGAGACATTAGTTCTGGTAAAGAGTAAAACATTTACTCCAATACACCATTTGTTGGACATTGTAGTAGAAGTAGAAGTGTAGAACATCTGGATCATGTAGTCCATGGTTTTAGTCAATATCTATCTTTGGGGGATATTCTCATGAAATAGGTCATAGAATTGCTTCAATACTGATGTGCTATCTGAAAGTTGAAGTTGGAGTTGAAGAAAAGAAATGCTAAGATCCACTGTTCTTTATATTTTGGGTTCACAATGTTCGGGTTATGGTGTGTTCCCTAAAAATGTTAAAAAATCATAATTTATCTTGTTTTAAAAAAAAATTGTTTTCCAACAAGCTATATTTATCCAAAAAAAAAAAAAAAGTTCAGAGCTATCCACACAGTTAAATACAACTTTTGTTATTTCATAGCTCTTTTGAAAATCAATAAACCAAATAATATAATTAACTTGCAGCTTTCTCACAGCAACTGCAATAGCAACAGTTTTCGCACAGCACATCCAAACACCACCTTATAGAGTTGTGAAATATGACTGTTCAAGATTGTATTGTGGAGGGGGATTCGGCTATGGTGGTCGGATGGGCAATGGGTAAGGAAGAAGGTTCGTCAACCTTGGCTCACTACTTGCATGAGATTTGGGAGCTATCAAAGGTGCTGGGTTTCTCATTTGCTCAAGTCCTAAGGGATCAGAATTCGCTGGCTGATAGATTGGCCAATTAGGGGGGTCGGTTTTGTTGTCTCCTGAAAGTTACTCATAGGTGTTAGGCCATTTGTTGTTGTATTATTATGCTGTACTTTCTTTTTTCTTCAATTAAATGTTGTTATTTATCCCAAAAAGAAAAAAAGAAAAAAAAGAGGTTCTAATTGCAGAACCATAATTTCTACACCGGACTGCCCAATATAAAATAAGATCTCTAGCCTAGAGAAAACCATTCAAGCTTGGTTCAGCTGTGAACACACAATTGTTCCTCTCAAGCAAGATAACCCAAACCACCGCTGCCGAGCCATGCTCCATAAATCTTTCCCCAGCTTCGAGAAGGTTGCAGACCTCAATCCATGAAAAAGATCTCAAAGCCTGAGGGATGACCCAGGATGATCGAAACATTTTCAACAATGCATGCCACACTTCCAATGAGTATTTACAATGAATCAACAGAGGAGAAATAGATTCCTCTTCCACATAGCAGAACAAGCACATACTCAGCATATAGAACCCCCTTTTTTTCATATATCTTGTGTTAAAATTTCCCCAAGGTAGCTGACCAAAAAAAAAGTTATGTTAATTTTGACATGTTAAATTATGTATAATTTTTTTTTTTAGATTAGAATCTAGTCTAATTATAGTAGGGAATTTTTTCTTGAAGTTAACCTTTTCAGAGTTACATTACTTTGTCTATAGATAGTGATTGATGCATGGGTTATAAACAGAGTTATTTCAGATTACAGAATTAATTTAAGTTTCTTTGAAAAGAAAGTTTCCCTTTAGTTTAGCTCTTAGGACAACCGAGCTTGGTGTTGCCGAGTTCATTAAGGGTAATTTAGCACTACTCTCAGTTATGCCACATGCATCACACATTCACACATGCCTCCCATAATAGTTGATTTAAATGAAGCTGATGTTTAAGAGTTTTATTTTGGTGATGTAGAAGCCGAGTCCATATGATGCAGAACAATATAGGGAAAAGTTCTGCTTTAATGCACTATGCATAGAATAAATTCAAGACCTAAATAAACCAACTTTCAGACCAGGGGCAATTCTGTACTTTTAGCAGATTTTGATCAATTGACCAAAATACCCCTGACATGTGTCAGGAAATTATCAGATTAGAGGGTGACTCTGATTTTAAAAAAGGGGCTATGTTCAAAATTTCATGAATTTTGGATGAATTGATAGGTCAAATCATAAAAATATCAGTCCAAATATACTTTTATACAAAAAAATCTAAACCAGATTTAGGCAAGTCTCTAATTGAACACAGAAATCAAGGAGCTTTGATGGGACTTTGAGGAATTTAATTATGGAGGATTAAGGGAAGAAAACCCCTCAAAGAAGTTGAAAGAAAAAGGGACTTTAGAAGGGGCGATTTTCATGGGTTCTCATCTCTGACTATTATTATTAAAAAATCTAAGCATTGGCATTCAATATAGAAATTTAAATAAAGAATTTAATGGATTCTCTATAATCAAATAGATATTTGATTAAAAACTAAACCCTGATTGAATAATGAACCATTAGCCATGCTTTATGGAGCAGAATGTTGGGCAACCAACAAACAACACGTACATGAATTGAGTGTGGCTGAAATGAGGATGTTGAGATGGATGAGTGGCAAGACTAGAAAGGATAGAGTTAGGAATCAATACATTCGTGGGAGCTTAGGTGTAGCACCAATAGGTGATAAAATGAGGGAAAGTCGATTGAGATGGTTTGGTCATGTGCAATGAAGACCAATGACTGTGCCAGTGAAGAGAGACGATGCAAGTTGAAGGTGCTAGAAGGACTAGAGAAAGGCCAAAATTGACCTGGGTTCAAATAGTAAAGAAAGACATGGCAGCTTGTAATTTAATGGCAGATATGGCCCTAAATAGAGTGGAATGGTGGAACAGGATTCGTGTAGCCGACCCAAATAGTTGGGATTAAGCTGTTTGTTGTTGTTGTTGTTGTTGTAATAAAAACTGACATATATTGCATCAATTGGACAGCACAAGAAGTCCATCTACCCATTCAATGAGCTGTTTTTGACCTCTGGTATGTAATGATTATATGAGTTTTGTCCCACAGATGAGCTTTTAATCTGAAATTCTAACTGGTTAGATTAAATGGTTAAATTCGAACAGTCAGAAACATACTCCAGCAAATGAGTGGAGCTGAAAATGTTGATCAGATGAGGCACACAAGATGTCTTAGGTGAGCCCCGTCAACATCTCATGACCATGAACAGTAATGGAACCATCTTTGAGAAAGTAAAAAAATTAAACACATAAAATGGATAGACTTCTGAAATGAGTTCCTGGCTGTGATAATAACAATAAAACTTCACAAGGCTATAATGGTTTATTATCTGTGGCTAGTTGGAAATATTGATCAGTTGGAAGAAAGAAAGAAAAAAAAAGTGACCTATACCCTACAAAATGAGGGTTATCTAGCAATTCAACTTGTGCCACAATGATTGTAATCTTCAAGCTTCTTAAAAAGAGCAAGCTTGGGTAAAGAAAAGATCGAACCTTGTCCAGCGCCCTTTTTTTAGAAGGAAGGTTTCTATCAGCATGCTCAAGGGAATATCGTAACATATCTACTATTGTCAATTCAGTGGCTGGGTCACATTTATCTGCAATTCAGATAAAAGTCAGTTCTCAATCTCTTTAATTGGTCAATTGTCAAACCTGGTTTGTCAGAAGTAGAAAGAGTTGGATGATTGCAGAGGGATCACCTGGGATGTCAAATATTTGTTTAGCTGGTGGAATGCCCAGCAAGTTCCCCAAATGGTAGCGGACACGAATACGATCAGAACGTGAAAGCATATCACCATGCGTGACAACAACAGCAGGCTTGTCATCTGCAATATGAGTTGAATGACAAAATTCAAAATGATGACCAAAAAACATTAATACACCTTGAATGACTAGAAATCAAATGAATAGAGAATGGAAAATAAGAAAAGAAAGGAATATATCTTAAACATAACTCTAACAATCACTACTTAATCAATATTTCTTTGGCCTTTGGGAGATGGAGATGGGGAAATTCATCTCATCAATTGGAAGAAGGTGCATAAGCACATTGAGCAAGAAGGCCTTGGGATCCTCTGTAAGGCCTATGAATAGAGCCCTATTGGGAAAATAGCTTCGGAGGTTTGGGAGGAAAAAACAAATTGTGGAGAAAGTTATTCAAGCCAAGTACAGGGAAAGTGAGATAGGTTGGGATAGTCTATGCCTGGTAGCCCACAAGGTACTGGAGTGTGGAAAGACATTTTTAAAAGCCTTCAATTTCTGCATAAGAAATGTGGCAGATGGGGTTAATCAAGGTATAGCGGTACGGTTCTGGAAAGACCCTTAGAGTAGCAATACCTCTTTGGAAAGGGACTTTGCGGGCAAGTTCAGCTTGGCCCTCCTTATGGATGGGATAGTTCAGGATCACCTTTATAAATCTCTGCCCTCTTTCTAATGGAACTTGAAGCTCCATTGTAATTTAAATGACTGGGAAACAAGGGAGTTGGCCTCTTTGTTGCACAAGTCAGAGGCTGTTTAGATAGATAGCAGGGATGAGATTGATCGTTAGCTATGGAGGTCAGTGAGCCAAGCTTGGCTGCTGCTAGATTCATATGGAAGTCGCAAATCCTCCCAAATTCAGCTTCTTATGGCTGGTGTATTGGGGAAAGGTTGATGCAGACAATCAAACAAGATTTATGTATGCGCCGCCCCATAAGAGAGCTAGATTAAGACAAGAATGTTATGATGGTTTAGTAAGGGTTTTCTAGAGGGGTAACAATTATTTTTTGCGTCCATATAATAGGGCCAACAGTGCTAAAATTTTGATTGTTTTGTTTTGAAGAGTAATCATGTTTTTTACGTTTAGCCCACTTTTTCAAAGTCAAAACTTCCATTTTTGGCTTCATTTTGGTGGTCATTAGATAGGTTATCCAGTTACCTTTCTAACGAGACTAAGATTGCACAAATTCAAGGTGATTTAAGAAAGTTATGACCAAATTACTATAGGGGTATCAGCGAAAAAGGGGAATAGTGTTTCCAGGTTAATAAGTCAAAGTGTGGAGCCCACTAATGTGCTGGTTGACAAAAAGGATTATCTAAACTTTATTAAAAAAAAACACTATTCCCGTTTTTACTTGGCACCTCTCAGAAATTTGGTCACAGCTTTCCCAAATCACATTGGATTTGTGCAATCTTGGTCTTGTTAGAAAGGTAACTAAATAACCAATCTAATTACACCAAAATCAAGCCAAAATGACCATTTTTTTACCTTTAAAAAGTGGGTTAAACACCAAAAACGGGATTACTCTAAAAACACAACCAAAATCTTGACACTATTGGCCTTATTATATGGACACATAAAATAAATATCATACCCCTATAAGATCCATGCTACACCACATAACATTGCATTTTCAATAAATTGCTCCATGCATAGACCCAACCAAGGCCAAGTGTGGTCCCCACATTGCTTTAATGTCCACATCATCCAACCCCTAAAATAATCTAAATAATCCACACATTACACACATCTTGAACCTGACCCTTTTGTACGGAGGAACATATAAGAGCCCCTTCACAATGTCTACATCACAATGGTACCACAAGCTTCCATTTTTTTTCACTTCTTGTAGTCCCATTAGCAATCCAAAAGTTTTAGCCTTTATGGAGTCACTAATCTAATGGTCCACATGTAAGTCAAATAGCATGTCTCTTCAAATTCGGAATAACACATCCAAAACCGCCTAGTCCCAGGTTTTCTTTGGACGCACCATCAAAGTTTAGCTTAAAGGATCCTTCTTAGGGTGGAGTCCACTGCAATGGCACCGGTTTACCCTTAAGCTATTAATGGTAATTGAAGTGATCCAGTCCATCATGAAATTAGTAAGATAAATCTTTGTACTCCTTCATGATGATAATCCAATTAGCCACTTCCCTTAATATAGTCTCTACAAGCTCATGATGGCCTTAATTTTTCCTTCAAAGATTCGATTATTCCTTTCTTGCCATATGCCCCATAAAAACACCATGTACTAAACATTGCCAAAATACTCTCCCACGAGGGCTCAAGCTCCAACTATTCCATTGACAAATCATCTCCATGGTTGACTCTTGCATTACCCATGACTGAAGAAGACTTCAAAGAAAATAATTTCAAATATTCTTGGAAAATGCATAGTGGATAAAAATGTGACATGCTAATTCACAATTGTCGTTGCATATAAAGCATCAATTGGGAGAGAGGGACATGGATAGCCTTCTTCGTTAAATCATATCCATTGTATTGTTGCAATCAAGAGTAGCTTTCCAAACAAATGCTTTCACCCTTGGAGGCACATGAGGAGACCAAATTCTTTTAGATGGGAACGGAGATAGTGGAGACGAGACATTCAAGAGAGACATGAAGAAAGATTTGGAAGAAAATTGACCCAATGATTCAAGAGTCCAAACTCTTTTGTCTGGAGTTGCATTAGATATAAATACTTCATTAAGACTAGAGAAAAAATTTGCCACTAACTTGATTTCCTATTTGAATAGATCCCTAGAAAATCAACTACTAGGGCTTCTTTATGCACAAATATGTGAAATAACTGAGGAAAAACAGAGGCTAAAGGATGGTCATTCCACCAAAGATCCTTTAGAATCTGATTGAGCTACCATCGCCAACCGCAAATCTAGTTTTGTGACTAAACAAGGGGAATAAGGTAATGACATTTCTACAAATTAATGACATAGAACGAGATGGATGTGAGTTGCAGTCCACAACATTTGAATACATTCCATATCTACTTAAAATTGTGGAATGCCATAAGCTTCCACCCTTAGCCGAAAACCTCCAAAACCATTTCCATAGGAATGCCAAATTATTTTCCTTAAGACAATCAATTCCTAATCCTCCCAAGCTTTTCGGCTTACAAACCACTAGCCATTTCACCAAATGATCATTCGTCTCACTCCAACCTCCCCATAGAAAATCTCTTTGTAAAATTTCAATAATTTTAATGATCTTTGCTGGCATTTTGAAAAGAGACATAATATACCGGAACATTGGATGTTGCAACCTTAATCATTGTAATTCTTCCCCCTAATGATATATTAATCTTTTTCCAGCATGCTGTGTTTTTTTTTTGGTGCACCTTTTTCCACCACAGGATCCTAGAACAAGATGGATTTTGAGTTACAACCAAACGGGAGACCCAAATATTTTAGTAGCCACTCTTTAACTTTATATCCAAAACTCTTTGCTAATGTGCTTAAAAGAAACCCCTCTATGCCGATCCCCAACATGCTTGGTTTAGCTAGGTAGATCTCTTGAGTGACATATTCTAAAAATCCTCACTATGTATTTTAAAGTTTGCACCTTTTCCTCCTCTACTTTAATGAAGTAAATGGTATTATCTGCAAACTGCAAATGCAAGATAAATACCTTATTTCTTCCAATTGGAAATCCTTCAATAAAACAGTGCTCCTTTGCTTTGCTTATCAATGCATGAAAAACATCTTCCACACATAAAAATGAAGGGAGATAAATGATCTCCTTGCCGCAGGCCCCTAAACAAACCTAAGAAACCTTTTGAAACTCCATTTAGCATTATAGAAAAATGTGGACTATCCAAGCATCTCATAATCCATCTAACCCATCTAGTCCAAAAAATACCCTTTCATTTCAAGCACCCATTTAAGAAAATCCCAATCAATCATGTCATATGATTTTTTCAAGTCAATTTTGCATACCAAACCAAGCTTTTTAGACTTCCTTTTCCAATTCACATGTTCATTTGCGATGAGAATTCCATCCATGATTTGCCTCCCCTTGACAAAGGCACCTTTTGGTGTACTTTGCAAGTATTCATAGATTACGTGGTTTGAACTTTGAAAGAATTGAAAATTTCTGGTTTTCACTATCAAATGGTATTTGTAGGTTTCATGTTGGAATAGTCAACAGTTTCATTCTATTTCATCATCCGTAGGTTGCTTCAAAGTTCAAATCTGTCTACTCTTACACAATGAATTTTTGAAAAACAATGGTTTCTTCTTTTCTTTTTTTTTTTTTTTCTTTTTCTTTTTCGGTAGCGGGTCTAGAATGGCGTGGGATGTAGGATGTTGCATTTTTCTTTTACATGGGTTTTAATTATATCTAAACAATATTTTTTAAACGAGCCATATAATCATTGTACGTCCATGGTTTTCTCCTCATGGACTTGTAGTTGAGTGCTCCTTGTGGTTAATTTTTGTTGATTTTGTGAATGCCTTAAATTTAGTTTAGAGGACTAAGCAAGCTAGGAGGAGGTTAATTTGTTTAGTTGCAACAGAAGCCCTACAAAGCCAGGTCGAAGAGGCTACAATGGATACCCTAAAAGAGATCTTTCTGAAGGACTACAAGCTGCCAGACTACTACTTTGATACGGTATGACCAATTTGAAATTTGCACCTAAACTCTCATTGCATGTGTGTGTGTGTGTGTGTCAATATATATATATATATATAATCATTTTCTACTATATCATTGGCCATTTTATTATACATCTATGTTGTTTTTTGAGGAAGTCTTAATCAATGAAAAACTCTTAGTTACTTTCAGTGTGTTAAGTCAGTTATGACCACTTCACGCTATTAGATTCACCTTTTACAGCTGCTGGTCATTGTGGTTTGTGGATCAGATGGATTTCATGAAGTTTTTCTTGGGCGAGGAAAAAACAATTGTTTGTTCACAAATAACTGTTTTCCCTAGAATTTAAGGTATTTTTACAATTTGACGATATTACGATGGTCTATCGCATTTTTTGTAGGAAATAATCATCTTTTAAAATTTTTTATTTTGGTTTTCTTGTCTAAACATGCAAATTAGTTGAGTTCATCTCTAATTTCTGTCACATAGTTGTATGTCCTGGGTCAAACTCTTTTTAGCTCTTGTGCTTAGATTTGACTTCGTCAATGCTACTTGACTTATTTGTCTTGGGCAATAGGTGCTTCTTCTTCACTGGTCTTAGATGGGCAAGATCTAAAGCTAGTATCAATTAAAGTCAACAGTAAAGAATTGAAGGTATATATGGTTTCTATTCAAACCCATTTCAGAGTTTGCTGTCGTGGTGCCATTATATGATTATACACTCTATCATAACATATCCCATTGTCGTATCCTTAAGGTTGCTGCCATGGTACCCCCATATTGGACCCCTCAAATTTTCTTTTATTACATCCCATACTGCATGGGAAATGGGGACCCATATTTGCATGTGCCTTCCTACCTGCCCTAATGATCTGTTTCCTCGCAAGGTGTTGTGGCAATTACTGGTTCCTCCCAAATATAGGGCCTTTGTTGATGGTTTCCTACAGAAGGATAAAAACCTGTGACATGATTAAGAGGTGACAAAAAATTGCATTTTCAATCTTACTTTTGCCTGACGTGAATGGGTGATGGGAAATTAGTAAACCAGTAATCCATCCACTGCAATGTCACCAAGGTAATCTGTTGTCACTATCTGTATTGGATTGAGTGCTTTTCCATATGATACCATGTATTTGTTGTGTTGGCATTTCGCTCCCTATGGAAAGAGGGAAAGCTTCCGTGGAGGCTCCTTATGGTTACAGGAGTTCAGACTATTTGGGAAGATATGAACTATAAAACATTCCGAGGTCAGAGGAAATCTCATGGTAATCATTGACTTGATCAGCGCAAGAGTGACACATTGGGTGATGATGGTTGATGCTTTTTGGGGCATATCCACAGGGTCCATTTGTGAAAGGTTACTATTAGAGGATTTTCTTTCTCCTTCGCCCCTTTCCAGATCATCAGGTACTGGTTGGCGCCATATCAAGTGCACCACACTCCTGATGTGACCACTCAGGAGGGGGAATCAAAAACCTCCAAAAAGTGAATTGATTCCACCCCCGAGTGGTCCCATCAGGGGTGTAGTGCATACGATTTCATCCCGTACTGGTTACCTTTTCCGAAGACTACCATCAAACTTGATTTTGATGGTCGTTCCTTGGGAATCTAGGTGGCTTTTTTGGTGTACTGTTCTTTTTTTAATCATTTTTCCTGGTTTTCAATAAAAATTCCTTAAAAGTGGGGTAGTTTCACAGGCAAGGAGGAGCTTACAATTAAAATAATGCTTTTTACGAACTCATTGTAGCTGAGAACACCAATCTGTTTTTGACAGGAAATGATTTAAATTAATATGAACTACAAATAATAGGGGCAAACTCTAAATACAAAATTTACATGATCACATGAGATTGATGCATGTACAGAATCAACAAAGTCTATATATCGAAAGCAGCAAAGCTTACACCCTTAAAATGTTTTAGAATTGAGGACTACGAGAACAAGGTTCTCTTCAGCCTCCTGATCGCTTGGTCCACATCTCAAAACATATCGTCAAATATTTACTGATTTATCTACTTCCATAGGATTTAATCCACAGGAAAAGGGAGGAGGTTTCAAAGGATCTTCCCTATAGGGCTTAAGCTCTGAGTCGACCATGTAAGGGTTTGTTTCTTGGAATCATGAGGGGTAACCCTTAGACGCCCAAAGGGGTTAAAGAAAGAGCATTAGACTGCATGAGAGTACCTGCAATGTATGAGAAAGTGGCTGATCAAATCCTGCTGTTGCACTAGAAACACATTCAGGATCAGTACTATTCCCCTTGAAACCAGATGATTTATGGTTAGGACTGGCAAGTGGCAACCCACATGAAAACAGCAGCCTTTGATGGTATGCTGGAGCTCCAATTAAATAAGTCTTTCTGGAAGGACTCTTTTAAAGAGCCAAGAAGTGAGCAGAAAAATGATCTTACTGAGAAGAGGCCTTTGGAATCTGATTTTCAAATATTGATGTCCTCTCTATGGCTGCTGATATACATTTGTTCTAGGTGGGACAGCAACCAAATAGGTTGATCCATCTCTTAATTGTTGTAGGGGGTATAGGATTAGATGATGAGAGGACCTGTGGTGGGAGGTTTCTCTGGTTATATTCGCTGTCTCTTAATAGAGATAAGAGCATGGAGTGTGTCTTCATATCTTTGTCTGGGTTTTCTTGGGTATTGGGTTTGAGGGGATTGCGAGGGGTAGAAATCGGGGATGTTGTGTCTTCTTGACCTCCTCCAAGATATGTTCATGTCTTTGGAGGAGAAGTATGATCAGGTGTGTTCCTTTGAACTGAGACACGCGTTCTCCTCAAGTTTGTTATCCTAGCCTTATGCCTTGACAATGCCAATGCTGGCGGCCCTTTCTCATTCAGTGTCATATGAAAGATCTATGCTCCACCTAAATATGGGTACCTACTTCAACAACGAAAACCATTTTTATTAAGGAAAACATTTATTTATTTAATCACTGTTAGAGTAGTACAATGGGCAGCTAGCCTATAATTGACGTATTCCACGACATCCCAGCAGACTACATCACTTGGGATTGGACGAAGGTGATCAGTTCGCCCCCTTACCGTTTGTAGATTTATCGATCGAGTGGGGCTTTTTTTTAAACTCATTTTGATACTTGCTTTTCACTAAAAATTAGGTGAGAACGAATCTTGTGAGAACTATGAAAACGGCATCGGGGTGGGGACACATCAGCGCCGAAAAGTGAAAGTACCCCCATAAAAGTGCAAATCACTTTTCAGTATTGATGCGTCAGCCCCTCTGGTGCCGTTTTCATGGTTCTCACGAAATTCGTTCTCACATAATCCAAGCCCGTTGCTTTTCGGGGAACGTGGGCCCATCAGGAATTACAGGCGTCTTTAGAGACAGTTTGGTTAATGAGGTTCAATTTTTCTCAGTCCCCATCATGGTGAATGATTTAGTTGGTGCAAAGATTAGAACCCTTTAATTTGGTCTGAGTGGCTCTAGCTAGCTGTTGAATATCAGGTGTTGGTGGTAGAGGGTGAGTCAGCTGGCCTGATATTGTCTGCGGCGCCCCCCTCTGCCCTCTGCGACTCTTGAGGGCCGAGGCAGAGGGGGGAATCAATTCATTTTTGGAGATGTCACTTCACCCCCCAAAAGTGAATTGATTCCTCCCCTGTCTGGGCTCTTGAGCGTCGCAGAGGGGGCGGCACAGATGATATCGCCCCAACTCAGCTATCATCTATGCTTATTGATTGGTTAACTTCATCCGAAAGAGGTCCTTAGATATTATCTCATTACATTAGAGAGTCTCAATCATCAGCATCTTCCTTTGAACATCTTGCTCTCATGGATGTCTTATCCGCAAACTCTCTTGCAGACAACATGGCTTAGGTGCTCACAGGTCATCTATGTATGTTGGGCAGGTCCCGCTCCTTTTATCTTATGTTCCTCTCTGCACCCTGTCAGGGGGAGGGCACATCAGCTAAATGGACCCTCCCAAAAAGTAAAAATCACTTGTCCGTGCTGATGTGCCCGCCCCCTGACAAGGGGCAGAAGAGCAAAAGATAAGTAGAGCGGATACAATTAATCCTCTCTCATAAACAGCAATGAGTAGTGGGCATGTACTTTATCTTTCTTTCTTGGTGGAGCCTACGCCCTTTATCTACTTCTAGCATCATAATATATGTATATATATATATATAAAACACCTTTTCACCTTAATCAAGTGCAAAACCAATAAAGTTGAATAATCTTTGGCTGAGGCTTTTTTTTCACAATTTGTCGCCCCAAAAGCCAACCCGATCACAAATTTCCTCACCATATAAGTAATGTTGTTGATGGCATCAGGATTTTTTCAGGGTGCGTTTCCGAAGGCTTACCCATAGCTGAATGAAGCATTAAGGCTTTCCCAATAATGAGTTGTAGTGTTGTACAGCCGTATTTGCATGTTATGGCTCTCTCCCACAGGTTGTTGGTTTCTACCACTTTCCTAATCAAAGTCTTTCATGAGTCTTGGGGTTTATTGCTCCTCTGTGATTACTACATATTTTAACTTGTCAAGAATTTTCTTTTTTAAACGTCACGTTTCCAGAACTTATTGTTGCTTTTTGAGGTGTAAGCTTCTTGATGTTAGATCAGATGTCCAGTGCAAGTCTTTAAGCCTTGCCTCCTGTCAAAGGCTTTTGAAACATGGTCTGCTATCATTTTATATCATATGTATGCATCTGGCTTTTCCGATTGTGATATTTAATTTTGTTGCTGGAAGAATTTCTACTTGGACTCACGCCATCTAACACTCCCATTACCTCTGAGTTGTCTGTTCACTTTGGAAATAGTTACTGAGATATATCCTCGATCACAACAACACATCTTTAGAGGTGAAACTGTTTTTTAATATCTAAATTTTGTTTCTGTTACGTACAAGCCTTTCTGTCCATTAATGAGACTTCTTCCCTTTCTGAAGGGTCTTTGCAAGTCCTCTGGGAATTTTTGCACACAGTGTGAAGCAGAGGGTTTCCGGAAGATCACGTTTTCCAGATTAATATCCACTGCCTATAATTGGTTCTACTGATTCATTACGAAACACTTTTAATCTGTTTTTGTAATTTGTTAATATATTCCCCGATATCATGGCAAAATATAATTGTCGTATTGAAGCTGATAAGACATTATATCTGTATTATTATCTAATGGTCACGCAGCGGAATAGCAAGGAGAAGAACACGTCGTCTCCTTTGTTTGGGAAAAACCCTAAACTTCATCAAGGAAGAAAAATTCGTACTAAAACTTTTATTAATGAAAAACTGAATTGCCTTGAAGGCTACAATGCTTTAAATAGAAAAAAAAACCTAATTCGTGTTAGACATGGAATTAAGCTAATTTGGTAATTTTTACCAATACTCCTATAATTAGGAAACATCCCAGAACAAATGGGATCTTATTCTGACTTCTAAATAAAAAGTTATAACAAAAACAAAAATGACTAAAAATAGTAAAAACACTAATTTGAGGGTCTAAACGAAGGAATTTATGCGAAAAGTGGCGGTGCTCACAGTAAAACGGTGAGTTATGATCCTCGCAAAATTTTGTTTAAACTCACCAAATATCATGCAATTCCAAGCTCGGGGCTCATGATTTCTACTAGAGTTTTTCCCTTTATTGTGTGTAACTCTCATGATTTCTATTTCCTTTCTTGTGTGTAACTCACAAAACTTCTTGTGACATCTGTTCTACATCACTGATATGTATGTGTATGTTTAGTAAGCTGGGACTGACATGTACTAAAAATAATTTTCAACTTTAAATGGCCACGGTTAGCAATAGTAAGAGTTGGCCATCCTCCATGTTCAGACTTGAGATAAAGATTATGCTAAAACTTGTTGCAGAGTTACATGTCGTGACTGGTTCCAACTCAGCCTGAAGAAAGGTCTCACTGTCTTTCGAGATCAGGTAGCACATATATCTGTTCCTACTTAGTGTCATAGACATAGAGGTTTTTTAGACTTTCAGGATGCATCATCATAAACACTGAATCCTTTTTGGAATGCATAAACTGTAATGTAATTTGCAGGAGTTTTCTTCTGACATGGGGAGCCGTACAGTTAAGAGGATAGCAGATGTTTCCAGGCTTCGCAATTACCAGTTCCCACAGGTTCTAATGTTTATGATCTTTGTACTAATGTATTTCATTTTGTTCTTTCACTAAGCAATTTTATTGATCATGATTGCCTTCACTTGTTTTTAGACTTCTTATATTTGGTAACAACGTATCACACGAGTATGATATATAATTAGCTTTTTGAGGAGGGATCCTGAATGTAACAGGCTTTGCTGTGCATGGCCATGAGTAGTTATTTTTGACTATTATGATGTGTATGGTGGGTTGTGCATTATCATGTTTTGTATGTTCTCAAATAGTAGAATAATTTTCCTTTTTGGGTGGTTGTGCCTACCATCAATTAGGTGCAGTTTGGGAATGCCAAAAATGGGGCCAGTGGGGTTCAGGTCAGCTCCTGCTGTCTCGGCCCTAGTTTGTTAATACGTGGGGCCCTTGTTTAAGAGCGTGCTTTTTTGGTTTATTTCTTCAATATCGGATGAAGTTTGATCTAAAAAAAGATGTTATAAAGTTCAACTGGCCAGTGAGGATTGGTTTGGAACTTGTCTTCCCAAAAAAGGACACTGCAATTTGACGTTTTCTTTTTCTTTTTTTGGAATACTTGTTTGTGATTCTTCAGGATGCTGGTCCTATGGCTCATCCAGTACGGCCACATTCATATATCAAGGCCAGTGATCACTATACATATATATGTAGAGAGATTTTCTCAAGGTTCCTAGTTCTGCAGCTTTGTTAATCATCAGCTGTAATTGGTTTATTTTTCTTTTAAACAGATGGACAACTTCTACACAGGTGAGTTTGAGAATACTCTATCTCAATCTGAGTCATTGGTTCTATGAAATATTTCCATGAGTTGGGAAATGGTTCTCTTCTTCTTTCTAACTTTGACGTGTATAAACACTTTTGCCTATGCTATACAAATTGTGACTGCTTATGATTTTGTTCTGGCTGGGGCCTCATCAACTTCAACTTGCATTAACAGTATGTTTCACAATGCTTTTTCTCTTGTCGTGTAGATGTATTGTCTCTCTTGTATGATCATATGTATCACTGTTACAGGTACAATCAAATCTGACATGGGTACATGTTTGGAGATTAGGTGAACCCTAAAATGTAGGATTTATGGACCTGGGATAATTATTTCATACAGTAATAATTATTTTCTTGGAACAATCTGTGGAATATTGTATGGATTTTATCATAGACCTATAGAGAAGGGTTTAATTATATGTAACAATGTTATCATTACCAGGATTAAGTAAATTTAACAATGTTTTCATTGCCACCTATAGAATTTCTTTAGGAAAAGATGTACAATGTATGGTAGATGTTTATTTATGTAGTTCAATTAAGGAAAGAAAAAACTTTAGGATATCTAGAAGTATTGCACCAGAATCCATGGGGTGTCAGAGTCCAACACGTGTCTGATTGAGATACTTCATCTATTTAGAACTTAGAAGAGTCTGTGCAGCATTGTTCAGTAATTTTTTTTTCTTTATTTACTCTCATTGTGTAAATATCTAACAATATTTTTTATTTCTGCTGGTCAATGCTGTCTTGATTACAGGTTTATGAGAAGGTTTGTATTTCCTACTACTAATCTCATGCCTTTTTCCCTTTTGTTTTCTTCTTTTTCCCCCTTCTCTCTCTCTCTCTCTCTCTCTCTCTCTCTCTCTCTCTATC
>JAOXJP010010903.1:0-17820 GCA_025762735.1 Platanus orientalis | reverse complement strand
GATCAAACTATATGTAGTTCTAGGGGCTTGTTGTGTGTGCCAATCTCGGTAGTCAAGTATGTCTAACTGTGAGACTGATTCAGGGTAGATTCATTTTAGATTGTTTGTATACTTATAAAGTACTCCACACGGATGCAAAATGTAGACAAGTTAACTAAATGGGGGTTAGGACTATGTTGTACCAATTTGCATGGTTTTCAGAACCTAATTGGATGATGACCAAGTCTCAGGGTCTTTGAGTCGCGAACCATTACAACATGACCTTAAGGTAAGGTGAAGACTGTAAAAGGTTGGGACGGGTTGAAATGTAGTGAACGGGTAAGTTGACTTGACTTAGTCGCATTGATGTAGCAGCCACAACTCAAGCGTTGTCTCCTAGGCAAAGTTTGGGTAACTGATACACTTAGAGATCACAAGCATATAGTCAACCTTACTATGATAATTGGGAAAGCTGAAAGAGGCATTTGTAGTGAAGAGATCCCTAGATTATGTCTATGGAATGGATTGGTTGAATCTGGGTTTCATTTGACTTTCATAGGCCTAATGCCTGAAATTCATCCTAATGCCTGAAAACAGGGCCCATAGAGGTGCCTAAGCACATGGATGAATTCCAAGGTGTCAATTACCTATGTATAGGCTTTAGAGAAGGTCAGGGTTCACTGGGGTGGGTCCCAGATCCCAACGCCTATATTTTCTGTCAATGCCTGATTTTTAATTTCCTTAAAGAACAAGCATTAGGTTTGGACAGTTTGTACTCCGGAGGGCATATCTCTCTCCATAAAATTCTAAATTAAGTGTGATTAGTCAATTAGGAAAGCTGAGAGAGAGATCTTTCCAACCATATATGATAAGCCTATACTTGTCTAACGCCTGTTTGTGCACCTGATGCCTACTTTTCCAATGCCTATTTTTAATTCCCTTAAAAAATAGGCATTGGGCCTAGAAGTCTGTACTCCGAAGGGCATATCTCTCTCCATAAAATTCCAAATTTAGTGTGGTTGATCAATTTGGAAAGTTGAGAGAGAGATCTTTCCAACCATATATAATAAGCCTATACTTGTCTAACGACTTATTGTGCACCTGAAGCCTACTTTTCTAACACCTATTTTTTAATTCCCTTAAAAAACAATCACTAGGCCTGGACAGTCTGTACTCTAGAGGGCATATCTCTATCCAAAAAATTCCAAATTGAGTGTGATTTATCAATTTGGAAAGTTAAGAGAGATATCTTTCCAACCATATATGATAAACCTATACTTGTCTAACGCCTAATTATGCATTTGATGCCTACTTTTCCAACGCCTATTTTTTAATTCCTTCAAAAAACAGGCGTTAGGCTTGGACAAAAAATCTAGCAGCCTTATTTCTCCCATTTGGATCCCTTAGGAGTGTTTGAAAATTCTAAAATTTGGCATGCTAGTAGGTAGTACATATATAAACATCATATAAAAATTAGGCTTCATATCATACATAAAAAATTTAAACAAAAATCCCCAAATATTCAACTCATCTAGGTCTCAAAAGACCCAGATTTTGGGGTATGTTTGGGAGGCCAACTCATGGCCTTCCATAGCTCATAAAATCATGAAATTAAATACATAAGCTAGCATGTATGTCTAGTCTAACATACTTAAATTTGAGCTCAAACAGACCTCTACCAAAATAACAAAAAAAGCAACATGAAAACTGGTAAAAAATAAGAACCAATAACCTCTACCATGTACCTGAGTTAGAGCAGTGTTGTAGCATGACTTAGACAGCATAACAGTAGTCTAAATTGATATATGTTTAAGGGGGGAGTGAACTAAATATGGGTTTAGGCTTACCTTGCCTTAGGGTTGAAGGATCTTCCAATTTTCCTCTTCTTCTTCCTCTTTCTCTCTTAGAAATTAGGGTTTTTTGTTGCCAACCTTGTCTTGCACGAATTTGAGGCTTTTGATAGCCACAAATTAATGTCATGGATGGTTGGGATGAATCTTGGGGGTTACTATATGGAAGGCTAGGATGATGTTTATCCTAATTTAGGTGGAAGGCTAGGATTCAATCTTGGTGGAGAGTTGAGATTAAATTAAGCTAAGGGGCATTGAATGGTGACTTGGCTTGATGGAGGGTCAGATTTGGAGCTGGGCCATTGAATGGAAGGTGAGATGAAAGGTGTGATATTGAGCATGGATGGACTGCATGAGAGATATGGGGGATGCCTTTCGGCAAAATCCCATTGGTTGCAATGTTCAATGGGATAACTTGGGATGCCAAATGGGGGGTTGTGAAGGATTCTATTGGGATTTGAAATTCAAGATTCATATCCAAGGGAGGGGGGTAAGGAATCTTGTGGGAATATGCTCATCTAAGGGTTGCCAAAAATGGCCTTAAGGTGTGAATGCATTAAATGTAAAATATCTAGATTTTGGCATATTTGATGACTAGGGTTACTTTTTTACTTTTTCGAACCCTCTCTCTGCCATCACTCCTCGCAAACTCTCGAGCTCGAAATTTGGCCTAGTCAGTGTCAATTTTAGAGGTCACAAATGCTCCGGTAGCACTAGTCCAGTCAGAACCAAATTACGAAAAGGGTAAGGGTGAAATCAAGGTTTTTTGACCTAAAAAGGTCTCAGATGTAATTTGAGTGGGCAAGATGGTAAAATTAATCTGAGGGTGGCCCAAGGATAGGTGACCCCAAGTTTAGGTGATTCACAGTTTTTGACTTCGCGAGATTATGGTACCCGAGCAAGAAATTAGGTCAAAAACCATTTTTTGAGCGATTTGACAAAATTGGATAAGGAATATTGCTGGTTTTTCTATAAAATGCTGCTTTAGGCCGTATCTAGGGGATTTGAATTTTGAGGAATCTTGGAGCTACAAGAGTTGACAAACTAGTCATTAGGTCCTCGGGCAACTGCCTAAAGTTTTCTGAAGCAAAGTTGCTTACACAAATTGGGTTTCTATAGCTACCTGAAGTTGAGTGAAATTGAATTACTAGATATTCTCTGAACCAGGGGTTTGTGAAATGCTTTATTAAAGATAGGGGTAAAACTGAGAAAATGGATTTGACTTTGCTGCATTTCGGGTCTAGGAGAACTTTTAAGGGCATTCCGTATATTAAATATAGACAAAACATGTTTTTTATAGATTTGGGCAGAAATGACTACTTGAGCCATAGATTTTCTACAAATTAGTATGGGTCTAATAGTCTCGAGGCTCTAAATTTATAGTGGTGTAGCCATTGACTATCTAAATTTCTGATTTTAGATGCACTCCCGGGAGTTGGTTAAGCACCTGATTTGTCATTTTTTTGGAGTATTTGAGAAAATCTTAACAGATAGACTTCTCGAAAGTTCTTGTTCCTTAGATAGCTTTTCGAAGGCTTTATGATTATAATGAAATGGACACCAAATAATCTTAATTTGGAGGTTTAGAGAATATTAAGGCTCTATAAAAGCAAAAAGCGAGAAAATAACCTTTTGACCTTTTGGGGAAAATTTAAGATTTCTTAGAGATTCGAGACTTCAAAACTATTTTCTCAGACCTAAAGATTTGAAGGTAAGGCTAAGGCCAAGATATAGCGACTGACCTTTTTGGATTTGGAGATCGGATGAGTTTCTAAGAGCTTCTACAAGAGTTATTTCTTGGTTAGGGTTATCATAGATTGGGAGATTGGCTATTGTCGTTCTCGAGCAATGTTTGGGATGTGATGAGTTCCTTAGAGCAAAGAGACTCAGGAATGCATATGATATGAAATTACACCATTTGGACCATAGGAGAGGCTCTGGGGATCCTTTGAGGGTTTAGGGGGTAGATTTTCTAAGTGAAAAGGGTAAAATGGTAATTTTTCACCTACAGGTCAAAAAGGTGAAAATGTGATTTCTTTGCCTATGATGCTTCATGACAAGAAGGCTTATGTAGGTAGAGAAATTCAGTGATCTAGATGAGAGATAGCGAGTATTGAGTTTTTGGAGGTAAAAGGGCAAAATGGTAATTTTTTCATCTATGATGCTTTGTTAGAGAAAGGCTTATAAGAGGTAGAAAACTTACTGATGACATGAATGAGGTTCTAAAATATAGACCCTCGAAGTCCTGTTGGTGTTTTTGAGAGAGATTATGGTTTACCCTAAAATGGTGCTTTTTGGGTTGTAATAGGGTGTTTTAACTGATTCATTTGTGACTGGAGTATTTGGAAAGACCTCTTTGGGGATACCTAACGTCCTAGAGTCCAGGTTTGTTCTTCCTAAGCTATGGGTTCTTCGAGTCTTGATGCCTAAATGCTGTTATGCTATCTTTATGCTATTACATGACTCGAGTTAAAATTTAGGTGCTGACATAAGGTTCGAATTATATCCTTTTCATAGTTCATATAGTGTCTTGCCAGTTTTCTTATAAGATATCATATTCTATATATGACAGGGAGAGATAATTGATTCCCTCTACATGTTTAGAGGTGAACCTGAACTAATTAACATGACATTCATCATTTCCTTCGAATTTTTGTTCTTACATTCTACAACCCCATTCTACTCTAGTGTGTAGGGTGCAATCATTTCATGGATAATGTCATGTGACTCACAATAACCCTTGAAGAGGTTAGAGTCATATTTTCCACCTCTATCAGTTCTAAGTCTTTTAATTTTCTTTCCTAATTGGTTTTGTACTTCCGTTTTGTATTTTATGAACATTTTATCAACTTCATCTTTATTTCTAAGCAAATAAAGAGTAATGAAGCATAAGTCGTTGTCTATAAAGGTTATGTAGAACCTTTTTCCTCCTCTGATTTCATGATTATTTCAATATCCTAAATCACTATGTATAAATTCAAGTAATTTAGTTTTTCTTTCTACTGATTTAGGTTTCTTTTTAATGTGTTTTGATTCTACGCATATTTTGCATTTATATGTTTCATCATTAATTAAGTTTGAAATTAAACCTAGTTATTCTATCTTCTTTACATAGAAAATTCCTACATGTCCTAACCTACCATGCCACACACTCATAGAGTCAACAAGGTAAACAGAAGAAAATGCAACATTCTTTATTAATTCTGAAATGTTTAATACAAATAAGCTTCTATTACAATATCCCTTCCCAACAAAGACCCCATTTTTTGTCATTACAAGTTTATCAGACTCGAATGTGAGCTTTAATCTTACCTTATTTAGTAGCACTCCAAAGATCAAGTTGTATCATACTTCAGGTACGAGGAGGACATCCTTCAGCTCTAGAATCTTTCCAGAAGTGAGTTTTAATTTGATTGTCCCTTTCTTTTATAATAGAAGAAGTGTTTGAGTTTCCCATAAAGACCTTTTCACCATCTGTTACAGCCTTATAGGAGGTGAAAACATCTCTGTCACAACAAATATGTTTGGTGGCCTTAGTATCCACCACTCAGTCTCTAGTGTTCACAATGTAGTTTACCTCAGTAACCATTGCGGTAATTTTTTCTTCTACTTCTACCACATTAACTTTGGTGCTTTTTTTCTTCCTATGACGATACACTAATGTAGGATAACTGTACTTTCTACATGCAAAACACTCCCCATCTATTTTATTAAGTTTTTTCTTGAAGAATTTCTTCTTCCCCTAGAACTTACTTTCTTTCCTAATTTTCTGAGTTCCCTCATACTCTACAACATTTATGTGTGCTATCAATTCTTTAGAATTTTGGGTCTTTTCTTTTAGACGATTGTTTTCTTCCAAATGGATGTGAATTATGAGTTCTTTTAGTGGAAAACTCTTTCTCTTTCTTCTCATGTTATTTTGGTAATTCTTCTAGGAAGGAGGTAACTTTTCTAGAAGAACCCCTGCCATGAATTTCTCTGCTTGAGGCATATCATCTGCCTCTAACTGAGTTACCAGATTCTGGAACTCATGAATTTATGCAGACACAAATTTATCCTCTGTCATTTTAAACTCAAGGAAATTTTCGATCACATGATTTTTATTTCCTTCATCTTCTATTTTATAGTTTTCCTCTAGGGCCTACCAGACATCTCTAGCAAATTCTTCTACACAATAAATGTCATACAGTTTATTTGATAACACATTCAGTATAGCGTTCAAGCATATTTTGTTGGTTTTGTTCCAGTTCAACAATGTCCTTGACTATGTAATTGGTCCTCAGATTCTTGGACCCTTGGTTCAAACAGAACATAGGCCACAATGGCCATCTCGACCAGGAAGAGAACCCTCTTTTGCCACCTTTTAAAGTAGGAACCATTGAATGCCTCTACCTTGGATACATCAAGTATAGAATAATCCATATCACAATTTTAGCAATCCATTAGTAGTAGGAATATCACTTTAAGATTGTAAACAGTATTTATGTTTGTAGTAACAATGGATCACTGAACTGTAGTTCTTCAAGCAATTATATAATTCAATATCTGACAGAAGTATATGATGACAAATTTTCTCAACAATAGCCAATAAGAATAAGTGAAATGCAGGAACCATATAATAAACCAACATTAAACTATGCGTACCAACTCACAAATTCTCTGGTATTTATACAGGCAACACATGCAGTCCAATAGTGTATAAAACAACTATATGTAGATTAAATGAGTTAGGAATAACTTATCGGTTGGTGATAAAGCACTTATAAAACGTTGTCCTTAAAGTGATATTCGTCGGCCTATCGTAGGTATGGTAGCCTTGATCGACAATCACCTCCAGGAACACCAACCTCTCTGGCAGACCCCGCACAGGTTAACTGAGACTCACTTTGAACAGCTCAGACCCACCTCTAGTGCCAATAGAGTAATATATATGAAAATCAACATGAACCAAAAGGAAAACAATAGTAGTCTGAGAAGAAGAAGACTGGTTCAAATGAAAATTTTTGTTGTGTCTTTCTTCCTTATCCTCATCTTCTATTATAGAAGACATTGATTTCTTATACCCATACTTTCCATGAAGAGCTAGGCTCTTTTGAAAAATATTAAATGCATAATTAATCACCATAAATTCACTTGATTATAGAATAGATCAATAATGTGCCAATAATATATTACCATATATTATAGCAACTAAATAAGAAACCAATTAAATTGAAATCATTTAAAATAAATATTTTTATTTGAGGAAATTAAAATAAAATAATTAATTCGTATTACCCACACCTGGCCTGGTTCGACTCGGTTTGGGGGGCGCATGATGCAAACAAACAATCTCGACCTCCCCTCTCCTCTTCAAGCCCATTACCCCTTAGGTTATTGTATTTACTTATAAGGTAGAGTTGGAAGTTCTCCACTTCCAATGTGAGACTAAACTTTCAAGCCCAAAGTCTTTGGGAGTTGGGTTATACTTTGTTTTGGAGGGAATTACCAAAACTTTGAATTAAACTTTTCATTTAAAGTTCCCTCCAAATTCTTTTAACACACACATGGGCTTAAGTGAATTATGTGGGTCAATTTGGTCCACACAACCAAACAGCCCATAATACACATGATTCATTTTGAATCTTACAAAACACAATACAAATATAACAAAACTGCCACTATATCAACTCAAGAGATCAGGCTTTTAGTCATTGCCATCAATGTCACACTAGCCCACTAATCTGGACTATAATCCCATAAGGACAAATGCCAAGTAAATCAGGCTTTTAGTCATTACCATCATCGTCACACTGGCCCACTAATCTGGACTATAATCCCAATTATTTATTTCTCTTGATTTTAACCCACCCTGTCCTTGGACCAAGCGTGAGTTACTTTCCAATATCCCTACCATAGGGATAGTTTTTATCAAAGTCTATAAAGCCTGGGATAAACAATCCCACTAAAGTTCCCACTTCTCATAGAAGATGGCAGAAACAGTAACCACTCCGGCGACAAAGAGGTACTATGATGGTTATTTCATCGTTCTTTAAGCAACCCACCCTAATAATTTTCTTAAGGTAATTTTTATAACTCCCCTGTTCTATTTCAGGTGTGCAGTTATTACAGGTGCCAATAAAGGGATTGGATTTGAGATATGTCGACAGTTAGCCTCTCATGGAGTCCTGGTTGTGTTAACAGCTAGAGATGAGAAGAGGGGTGTTGAAGCTGTTCAAAAACTCAAGGGGTTTGGGCTGTCTGATGTGTGTTTTCACCAGCTTGATGTGATGGACCCTGTTAGTATAGCTTCCATGGCAGATTTCGTTAAAACCCAGTTTGGAAAGCTTGATATCTTGGTAAGTCTGGAAGCCAATTTGTATAAGACTCAAGAAGCACTGAGACCATGTGGCTTTAACATATAGCATTTAAAAAAATTGATCACTTAATTTGACCGCTTGTTGGCTGTAATATTAAGACTACGGATCCTCTATTGCAATATCGATCTATAGAGGGAGCGTTTGCATCAAGGAGGATGCAACATGTGGCAAGGAGAAGTTAATTAAGTTTAAAACCTTTTTAACTTTTCTCACATGGTGTCACATCTGTTATTTTGTGGAGCCCGATGTCACTGATGATCCAAAGAGGTTTTATCCTGATTTGGGGTCTTCCACGTAAATCATGTGTTCACGTGGTATTCTTGTTTGTTTGCTTCTGGTTTGATTAATATTGCTTATCAAGATCGTAAATTAGATAAATCCTAACATTGATCCGGACTTACATGCTAAAGCTGCATGAACTAGTCTTTTTAGAAATTGTTTACATCTTTAAATTTCACACTTGCAACTATTGTTACTAGGAAAAACGTTTCTAACATGAACAAACATTTCTCAAGAAATCTGTCCGGCACTCAAGAGTCCTCTACTAAAGTGTTGTATTGTGTTGCTTGTGCCTGTAGTGCAACACATACCTCCAAAGAGTGAAAATCACCCCTCCAAATTTTATTTTTTGGAGTACATATCACACTGCAGATGCATGCAAAATAATTGCAACACTTAAAATGCAGTAGAGGATCCGAAGTGTATGTCTCAGGATGTTTCTAGTTTCCATTTAGGATGTTCTCCTTCTTAAAAACAGCTTAGTCATTCGATTTAGTGGGTGTTTCCCGTTTTGGTTTCTTGTATCGTACCCGCACTCATTTCACTTTTTGGTGACTAAGCATTTTCCTTGTCAACATTTGTGCAAAAGTCCTTACGACTTGACAAAACCAAGCAATAATGCATTACAAACATAGCGACGCTCGGATCGACCATTTCACATCAATTTCCCTACAAAGGGGCTACATATACCAGCTCGGCCTCTTATCGAACCCGTCTAACTCGTTTTTAATTTCATTGTAGAAGGGTGACACCGCGGCCACATCTCTACAGAATCCGTTCTCTTCTTTTGAGTTCATGTTTCTTCTTTTAAAATATAGAGAGAGCTATGGATGCTTATCTGGGAAATAGAAGGATCACTAGATTGCCTGTTTGATCGAATTGCTCTTTCCTTGCAATTTTTCTTTCCGGACTTTGCAGGTGAATAATGCAGGCCTTAGTGGAGTCATACTGGACCCCAACGCCATGGAGGCCTTTAGACCTAGAGACGGTAAAGTAAGTCTTTTATCTGTATTTTATTTATTATTATTTTTTTTGACAACGAGGTATCCAGACCTATTAGAGAATCTGACTAAATCCTCGGGGCACATGGACTCCCTGCCTCTCCCTCCTCGAAGCAAATGTTCTGTGATAAAAATGCCTCTGTAGTGTCTATGGTGAATTAAAAACAGACACATGTTGTCTTGGAGGGTAAAAGGGTTCAAAAAAGTGTTCAGTTGAAAAAGTAGGTGGTCAATAAAGGACATCAAATTCAAAAATACATCATGTGTCAATCAATGCACGGTAATAGAGGTCTGTCTCAAAACAAACAATCATTCTCCCTCCCTGCCTCTCCCTCCTGCACCATGTAAATAAGTTTCTTATTTTTTTTTTAATACGCCCGTGCAAGTGGCCTAAGGGAATAAGTTTGGAACTCAGGACCTCAGCTTCCCAAGGCGTGATCCTGGTGAACTGCCCTACTCCTTGGGGTATATTTGTAATTTAGCTTGTTTGTGAATCAGGCTTAGACTAATTACCTGTACCATGTTCTCACAAGATAGGTTGCATGGAGTCCTAGTTTTCAAATAATGATTGTGAAGCATTTGAAGCTAGATGGTCGTGTGATAGAAGCTATTAATGATAGTTGGATCTAAAGAGCAACTGCCTTCATGTGCAGATTGTTGGGTAAAGAACTGATTTGTTTTGCTGGTGCAGCTACCAAGTGTGTATCCCAATTGGAAAGAAGTATCGACGCAGACTTACGAGTTGGCAGAAGAATGTCTAAAAGCAAATTACTATGGCACTAAAAGAGTGACTGAAGCACTTATTCCCCTCCTTCAGCTATCCAGTTCAGCGAGAATTGTTAATGTTTCCTCCTCATTAGGGAGGCTACAGGTACTACAAATCCATAAAAAAGAGCAATTCTTAAACAAAACAGTGAATGGCATATCGTATCGAAAGTAGGCAAACTTGCTTGGCGAGCAAAACTTGTAAGTCTTTGTATCACAGACTGGGTTCAAAGCCCTGTTCACCCACCAATCACCACCACCACCAACAACAACAACAGAAAGAAAATCAACAAGAAGAATAATGGTATGAGTAATATTACATTGGGCATCCCATGAAAAGATTGACCTTTGCTTTCTCATTGTTTTGTTTCAGTATATCTCCCATGTAAAGGCTAAAGAGGTGCTAACTGATGTCGATGGCTACACTGAGGAGAGAATAGATGACTTGTTGAATGAGTTTATAAAGGATTACAAGGAAGATTCGTTAGAAATTAAAGGCTGGCCTACATTTTCGTCTGCCTATACTATGTCCAAAGCTGCTGTGAATGCCTATACAAGGAGTCTTGCAAAGAAGTTGCCCAGTTTCTGCATAAACTGCGTCTGTCCTGGTTATGTACAGACAGATATTACTTTAAATACAGGGTTCTTAACTGTTGAAGAAGGTGCAGAAAGTCCTGTGAGGTTGGCTTTGCTACCTGATGGAGGGCCTTCAGGTCTATTCTTTTTTCGGAGTGAAGTGTCTTCCTTTTGATAAAAAATGGTTCAATAAAATATCATGTAAGAATAAAGCTGGAACTACTTTGTTGTTGATGATCATGAACGTTTTTTGCTATGATGTGCATGGACAGTTTTTTTGTTCTTTATTTGCATGTGTTGTGTGGAAGCCTAGATTTGGAGATTTGCGTAGAAAAAATAGAAGAAGAAATTAATGCAAACAACAATCACACACAAAGTACAAGACGATTTAATGTGGTTCAGCTTAAAGCCTACATCCACGGGTGAAGACAGCTAGAGAGCTTGCACTATGAGCAAACGGAGATTACAATGAGTTGTCCGGCTGCCTCTTCTCTTCCAAGACCTTTTTTCTGTCTCAAGAGAAGAAGCCCCCAAAAATCCCATGAAACCCTATTTTTTAAATATGGGTTTAACCCAAATAAAAAGAACATTTGTTAAAACCGTTCCTATGAAGTCGAGTACGACTCTCGCTTCGGGCAAATTAAAGTCATCGCCTCAACAAATCTCCACTTTGGTTTTAATTCTACCCAGGCTACATAGTACAGAAAACCCTACTTCTATCTTCTCCACATGACCCCAAAGGGTAACTCTAGATGATGTGAACACCTATATCTTTGACAAGAAACAAAAGTTGTGACATGTACACCACACTACTCCTTGACCCACATTCTGAGACCACCTTGGAGAAAATCTACACTTGTCATTCTTAGTGAAATTTGCGCTATATATACCTGAAACGCATCTCTACCTCAAACCGGAATCGCAACTTATTTGCTATCACTACAAACAACCATTGGCCATAACGAACCACCACTACACATATCATCGAATCAATTTGGTCATAATATCATTCAACTCGATCATAACACGGCCAATACACATGTGTAGCTGCCCCGAGCCAACTCACTTAGTCAACTCTAGAGAGGGACCTTGATCTGTAATCTCTAATCATAAGAACTATCTTACCATCATTTGCTACCTAGAAACTTGAATCATCTCTCTTTGCTGCATCCAAAAAAAGACCTTACACCAGTGCTAGTTTTTTCGTGCACAATGTTCCTAACTACCCGTCAAGGTCAAAAGGAACACCATTAATAACCGTATTCCCCATTAGATGATACAGACCATCACCACACTTTTCTCTTTTCATCAGGACTAAATAATCACATATGATTTTTATGGCTCCACCTATAGTTGAATACCTACAACCCTTGGAGTCCAACCCGCCTAAGGATATTAAATTCCTTCGCATCTTTGAAACATATGTCATACAACCCAAAGTACGAACCACTCCATCAAACATTTTAATCTTCACCATCCCAACACCTGTGACATCACAAGTAGACCTGTCACCCAAAAAAATAAAACCTGTTTTTTTTTTTCTAGAATGTATCAAAATATTCTTTCTTTGAACATATATGAACAAGACAACCTAAATCTAATATCCACTCATGAGAAAAAGTGTCTATACCTTTGGAGACTGTGAGAATATCTCCAATGTATTCCTCTTACTCCTTTGTCAACACTGTATTGTGACTATCACCTTTTTTCCTGTTAACACGCTCTAAACAATCCCTCCTCATGTAGCCATATTCTTTGCAACAAAAACGTCGCACATTGTCTTTTCCTCTAGACTTGGATCTAGGCTGACCTTTATCACTCCTAGAACCTTTTTCCTTTGTTTTTCCTTTCGCAAACAAACCTTTTTCCTATCCCTCGCCCTCTTCTCTAAATATTTTTTTCCTCAATTCCGCAAAATGCAAGCATGCTTTAACATCCTCTATGGAGATGGTATCATTTCCATAGAGTAAGGTTGTAATAAAATATTCATATGATACATGTAAAGAGCACAAAACAATGATAGTTTGATCTTTATCATTAATTTTAATATCAATGTTTTTCAAATTTATATTGATTTTATTGAATTCATCCAAATAGGCTTTCAAAGACATACATTCTCTCATCCTTAATGTGTAGAGACATTATTTTAAATACAACCTATTTGTGAGAGACTTAGTCATGTACAGGCTCTCCAACCTGAGTAATAACCCAGTCGCAGACTCCTATTTTGTAACCTCTCGCAACACCTTATCAGTTAAGCACAACTGAATTGTATAGAGTGCCTTGAGGTCAAGTTCTTCTTTGTCTTCTTCTGATATTGTTGCAGGAAACTTTTCTTTCGCCATCTAAGCATTAATCAGTCATTGTTGAACCAACAACACACGTATTTTCACATGGCATACACTAAAGTTGTTCTGTCCATCAAATTTCTTCACTTTATACCTTGTATCCATGTCGAAACACCCCCATGACAACCTTGGGCTCTGATTCCAATTTGTTGTACTGAAGCTTAGATTTGGAGACATACACAACAAAAAGAGAACAACAAATTAATGCAAACAACAATCACACACAAAGCATAAGATGATTTAACATGGTTTGGCTTAAAGCCTACGTCCACGGGCGAAAATGGCTAAGGAGCTTTCACTATGAGAAAACAAAGATTATAATGAGTTGTATGGCTGCCTCTTCTTTTCCAAAACCTTTTTTCTATCTCAGGAGAAGAAGCCCCCAAAAATCCCGCGAAATCCTATTCTTTAAATATGGGTTTAATCCAAATAAAAAGAACACTTGCTAAAACCGTTCCTGTGAAGTCAGAGATGGCTCTTGCTTCGGGCTAATTAAAGCCACCGCCTCAACAGCATGAATATTTATTCTGCCATTGTTCTAGAATTTGAGGTTTCTCAAAAAACGTAACATGCAAATTTTGAGTTTGACTCGGCCAAGGCAATGAGAAATCAGTCCAATTCACCCAAAAAAATCAACATTGGAAACAAGTTGAAAATAAAATAATATGATGTGTTTTCTTGTCAAAGAAATCTGCTAGGTCTTGTTGAATTCGAAAAACCATGAAGATAAAATCATGTTTTCACAATTTATCAGATTGACAGTTTAGGTTTACCATGTCAGCTCTCTCCAAGTGGTGAAAAACTCGCATTCTATGCTTCAAAGCCCACAGGGCAGAACATAGTAAATTAGGCCTTGATAACAGTCCTCACCAACTTTGAGCTCAACATCGTGCATGAAAGCATTGTTCTTATAATAATACTTGGAAGGAACATCCATGTGAGAAATTGTCACATTTCCAAAGAAAAGAGGATTGATGCTACCTTTCCTTCATTTAAAAAGTTAGAAAGGATAGCAGCCTTTCCACAACGTTGTCTTCATTTGAAAACCAATGCATTAGATTATCTTTTACTTTTTGAAAAATCACAAAATGCCACCATGCATGAAAATAATGTACCAGGTTGACATGGTAGGGTGCATCCAAGTTACAACGTTGGAACCATTATTCAAGGGCAGCCCACTCAAGTTGACACATGTAAGAACATATGCTTATATAATTCTTAGTCCTCTTAATTAGTTGTGCGGCTACAGGTGCACGAATGACATAGTGTGTGTCATTATCGTCCTAACCTTGAGATCTGCATTCTCATAACTGTTGTATACCATAACTCTTTAGGCAATATTGAAATAGTTTAATGGTGACTAAATGAAACACTTAGATTCATCAAAGTTTGTTTAATCTCCTTTATTTCACTAAAACACTGCTGATTATGTTCAAATATCTTCTGCCCAAACTAAAACCTATTATAAATATATTCTTTTGCTATAATTATGCTTTTGTTGATTTTAAAGCACAAGTAACAACTACACTTCAATTCTTTTTGGTGTAAAAATTAATATTGCTTACAATTGTAATAAAATAAAAACATATTTTGAAATGGAGTTATGCATTGAGTAAACTATTACATACTTTTTGTTATATAAAATAATTATGATATAATAAAAGTTAAAGTGATCGTGCAATTCTAATATGTTTGCTAGTCATTTATCAAAAAAAAAAAATTGGTTATGAAACAATTTTCAACATATTTATTATATTAAATTTGTAAATAAATCACTTCATAAAATAAAATTTTAAAATATAGCTAAATGTCATAATGCTATGCTTAACTGTCTCAGAAAAAGAAAAAGAAAATCAAACTAGTATCAATCCATGTCACCTGTAAGACTCATCTCCCAATACTACGAAGTTGAGTTAATTAAGCTAAGGCAAGGAGTCGACTTGGTGAGCCGGCAAACTAAATTGGCCTATGCCATCCATTAGTTTAAGTATATACATAAAAGCCAAAGAATTTCATTTCCATATTTCTTATTTGGAGAATGATTATCTGTGATCAAAAAGTGTCTGTGAACCTTTGTAAATGTGCCACTGATTGGCATATTGTATTTTTCATTTTTTATTTTTTTGGGTAATAGATGTGTTTTTGAATTTGATTCAATTGAACATTTTTTTATGCTTATAACCCAACCCTGCTACACCAGGTATCAGCCTATAGTTGCTCATAGAGATTCACTGCTAAGGATTTGGTGAGACAACTTAGAGTGAGCCTAAATTGGGAATGACCTTAGGACCACACATCAGCACCAAAAAGTGGAAAGCATCCCCCAAGAAGTGTAAAGTCATTTTTTCAGCGCTAATGTGTCGGCCCTAATGCCCCCATGCTCTCAGGCACAAAGGCTGGCACGTGATGTTTTTTTTTTTTTTTTATTTAATCTATTTTTACGGTTTTACCTATACACCGGCCTAGGAGTCTGGAAGCATGGGGAAGTAGACAATTTAGGAGTAGAATGTTTGCTCCCATAAAAAAAATATTCTGTTTGCATAAAATGACTTTCTAAAAATGAAGTCATTCATTATTTCAAGTAAACTCATAATTCCATTTTGGGGAAAGATGTTCTGTCCAGGACACCAGAGGACATCATATGGAATAAAATGGTGGGTGATGCATTTTTTGAATATGGATTATGTATTTTATTCCATAAGATAGCTCCTGGTGTCCTGGATGACACCATCCTCGACATTAAATCCTGGACGGAACATCCTTTCCCTTCCGTTTCTAATGATTTAACCAAAATCTATCCCGAACCCATCACGTTGTGATCCCTAATTTTTTGTCATAGTTTGCCCTACTCCACACTAGCCCTACACCCAACTTGTGCATTGGACATTATAATAATAATAGCCTTTTCCTATTCGAATGTCTAATTTTATAAAACCGAATTGGAGGAGGGGCTCACATCATCTCCAGTCTAAATGGACAGATAACACCCCAGTCTTTGTTTAGTAAGTGATACAATGTCTGACAAAGAGTGTATTAATAAGTTCACAGATACATATTTTATGTATATTTACAACAATTTCCCTCTTTAACCCACATATTGACCAAAACACCCTTTGTTATCAATTGTGACACGGACTGATTGGTACTGGTGTAATATCAGTCCATTCATATTGGAGATGATTCAACCCAGTTGGAGGAGGGTACTACGGTAAATATGCAATGAATATGTACCTGTGTATTTATTAAAGCAGTTGTCAAGCACTTGTGTCACTTCGAAACTAGCCTCCTATCATACTAGAGATACCAAAGAGGTGCTAAAAATACTAGGGTCTGACATATCAATCTCAAAAGAGTGATTTACACTTTTTGGGGTATGCTTTTCATTTTTCGGGACTGAAGTGTCTAGCCCAAGTAGTTTTAGCACAACTTTTACATCTGGGCATGCGTACCTCATCCGAAGGGGAGATAATGTGAAGTTATGAATCCAACAAAAATTAAATAAAAAGGAAAAAAGATGAAAGAAAAAAAACAAGCACCCCAATATGGAAGGGGCGTGATACAATGCATGACGAAAGGTTTGTTTTTGTCAAAATACATAATATGTATTAATTAATACACCCTTTGGCAGTAGTGAGGATTTTATACGCTGACCCCTAACTCCTGCTCGTGTCTGCTGATGGTCAAGCGGGCGGAAACATCAGCGCCAAAAGTGATTTCACTTTTAAGGGATGCATGTAAATCACTTCTAATGTTGATGTGGCCGCCCTTTGACCTAGGCGTTTTCCTATGCCAGGCGTAGAAAAGCCTCGCCTCTTTGGCAGACATTGTGTCACTTCCCAAGCTGAGAATGGTGTGGTATCTGTCCCTTTAGACAGGAGATGATGTGAAGCTCCTTTAACCCATTTGTATTGACCAGAACACCCTTTGTCATGATTCAAACCCAATTAAGTTGTATTATGTATTAAGCTAAAAATTGTCACATGAAGAGAGGATGGTGTGCCAAAATGTAGACACCTTAAATTTACACTAATTGCAAATAAGGTATTGTATCCTCAAAAATCTACACAAAAGTCCTTAAGAGTACACATGGGTCTTAAATATGCAAATTAAGCCCAACTCAAAGGACATGACCATTGAGCCTTGGTTTTGGGTTTGTAAACATTAGCCCAAGAACCATGCAATTCACATGCTCAACCTTAAATTTACACAAATTGCAAATAAGGTATTGTGCCCTCACAAAACTACATAAAAATCCTTAAGCAAGTTACACATGTGTTTTAAATTTGCAAATTAGGCCAAACTCAAGGGATAAAACCATTGAGCCTTAGTTTCGGGTTTGTACACATTAACCTAAAAACCACACAATCCACATGCTTAGCCCATTAACCGGTCCAAAGTCCAAGTATTGTTTGCATGGGACCCACATGATGGAGGTGTAGACGCCTGAATTTTATACAAATTACAAATAAGGGTTTACATCCTCACAAATACACACTAAAAACTCAAAAGTCATACATAGGCTTTAAATTTATAAATTAAGCCCAATTGAAGGAACAAATCCATTGGGACTGGTCCGGGTTTCAAATAATAACCCATAAGACCACCAAGCCCACACATGTCTCAGCCCATTAGTTGACCCAAAAACCTAGCTAGTATGGGACCC
>JAOXJP010010892.1:0-17821 GCA_025762735.1 Platanus orientalis | reverse complement strand
CCCTTGCACTACACTTGTCTCTCCCTGCAAACAGCCCATACCCGGCTTTCTCTCTCTCTCTCCTTTTTTTCTTCTTCTTTTCCTCCCCCCTTTCCTTTAAATTTTTGCACCATGCCTTCTACACCAAGAGCGTAAAGGTATGCTATGCTTATTTATATTGTCTATGTAATCTTTATGAACAAAATTTAAAGGAAATGGGTTTGTATGTAGGGCATGGTTCTAGAAATGATAGCAATAGTAGAGATGATATTAAGGAAGTGGAGAAACCAAGACGAAGGGAAAGGGATCGAAGTTTATGAGGAATGTAAAGTTTTGACATCTGAAGTGAAGCTGTAAGAAATACCAATAATTAATTTTTTGTTCATTGCAGTTGTTCTTCTAAATACCATGTTGCTGTGCTAGTTTTTTCTTATGTTTGATTCATAAAATTTTATTAAATAACCACTTTGACTTGTTTTCTTAATCCTAGTTGCTTCTCTTTTCTGATTACTTCAAGAATCATGTGAAGTTGTGATTTAGGCACATTTAGTTGGTTCTCTTAATTGTTAAGTCTACTTTTTTGTTTGGTGCCAATTTCTTTAGTATGCATTAACAAGTGATCCAACCTATGCCACCCCCTAGCTTAAACCTTGCCGAAGGCATAGCTTAAAAATTGAGCTGAACTAGGCAGGTGGAATAAACAAGTGATCCAACCCATGCAACTTACAAAAGAGGGGAAATAATGTAACGGTCATATTTTTTTGGTGGCTGTTTATAGGTTTCTCATATCTTTTGTTAAGTATTAGACAACAATACTTGTGATATATATTTTTTCTACCTAATAAAACTTTGCTTCGTAACAGATGCACATAGGAAACCATGGGAAATGAATAGTGGATTTTCTTTATTTTTCCTTTATTTCATTTTTCCTCCTTTTCGTACGTGGTTTTAGTTTTCTTTTCCTTTCCCAAGGTTTGACTTGTAATAGACAAGGCTTTAAGTTCTTGCATTTACTTATAAGATGGAGTTAGAAGTTCTCCACTTCTAATGTGGGACTAAACTTTTCTAAACAAAAGTGTTTGAGAGTTGGGTTGTATTTAGTTTTGGAGGGAATCACTAAAACTTTGAATTAAAACATTTCATTCAAACTTCCCTCCAAATCCACTTTAATACTAATGGGCTTAAGTGAAATTATGTGGGTCTACTCAATCCACACAACTAAACAACCCATTAACATATGATTCATTTCGAATCTTTTAATTCAACACAAATACAATAGTAATGAGATTAATAGTCTTGTAACATATAATAAATCCTCCAAAAGGATTGGGAAGGATCAAGGTGACTAAACTTTTTGGCGAGCTTTAAGGCAACAAATACAACGCATGCTTCAACACTTTTTGGGCTTGACGCTATGAATTTTTGGGAAGAGATAGTCAAGAAGCTTCCATAGGCATCTCTGATAATAACACCAACATGGACATTCTCTTGCTTAAAAGCACTATCAAAATTAACCTTCCAAAAGCCCATTGGATGGGCTAACCAAATTGCACTAGATGAACAGGTTGAGTGACTGAAATAAGGGTCCAACACTTAAACCAAATTTATTTTTGTAATTTGTTTTAATTTTGTTATAGACTAGTTTATTCAAATCTTTCCAAATGTGCCAACTTAGTGTTGCAATGTTTAATAGAATATAAGTTATGCTAGATTTTAAGATATTAGGCAAAGAAAGCCAGTGTTTAAACTATTCATAAAAGGAGGGATGGGAGAAGGTGTTATTGTGAATAGCTATGTGGGACCTAAACCAAAGCTTGTCAAAGTAAGGACCCGAGAGTAGACATTTGTCTTCAAGGTGAAAATTACATCTAAGAAAAAGATCATCTTGAGTAATTTTCCTATGAAAGATGTTACATTAAGTAGGAAGAATATTTTTATAAGCTTTCCACAAGAATATCTTAATTTTAGGAGGAAGAGGAAGATGAAGACCCCATAGTTTGTTCTGATGGAAGGTTGAGATGGTGAGGTATTGGGGTAGATGCAAGAAGAGACCAAGAGAGAATTGGCATATTTTAGTTTAGAGATATCTTTGGGGTTAAGATACCAAATCTAATTATCATTAGAGATAGATTGGGCATTGGGAATATTTAGGATGGCTACCTTTTGTTTTTTAATTTGGGAGATGAAGGGGGATATGATGTGAAGTTTCCAAGCTCTAGTATGAGGATCTAAAATGTCAGCAACTTTGAAATGACTAGGAATATTTGGGTTTGGAGAGGAAATCTTATCATTGGAAAAATTCGGGGTCCAAGGATTGTCTCAAATGTTAGTGTGCAAGCCGAAAGCAATCTAGTAGTTTTAAGAAGATTTCTACCTTTAATGATGCTCTTCCAACACTAGGAACTAGAAAAATTGCACTTAGCTTTGAGAAAGTTAGTGCAAGTGAAATAAATTGATTTGAGGGTTTGAACCCAAATTAGAGATTGAAGATTGGTAAGGATTCTCTAAACAAGCTTGGAAAGGAGTACAAGGTTAAAGTGGTGAAGGCCCCTAAGATCTAGAGCACCTTCACCTTTGATTTTATGAATCTCCTTCCAATTGAACCAACTAATATTTGTTTTTTGGATTTTTAGGCCTGCCATAGGAGAGATAGCATATTGGGGCATTGCAAAAACAATAGATTTAAGGAGAACTTGTTTACCAACATGACTAGGAGAGATTTTTCTTGGATGAAATCTTTTAAGATAATTTATTATTAATGTGGGAGAAAAGATCAATCTTATGTTTACCAATGGAGGAGGGAAGACCAAGGTATTTAGAAGGGGATTGGGAAGGTTTTATATGAAATTTATTTGAAATTTAATCTTTTAAAGAGTTATGAGTTTGCCCATTAAAAATGATCTTAGATTTGTCAATGTTAATGTTTTGAACATAAGCAGAATTATATTCATTAAGGACGTGAAAAATGGAATCAATGCTTTGAATCAAGACACACAAAAATATATGTCACCAGCAATGAAATGATGGATGAAGGAGGGGCTAGATCTAGAGAGCTTGATACATTCGATAAGATTATAGTTTTGAAGGTAATAAAGATGTGAGGAGACGGCTTCCACACATAAAATGTACAAAAGTAGAGATATAGGACCATCTTGCCTAAGACTCCTAGATGGATAGAAAGTGAAGCCATGAGTACTATTGACGAGGACTTTTGTGAGACAAAGGAGCTACGGTTATAAGTCTAGGAGAGCTATTTATGGGGAAAGCCAAGCTTTTGAAGAGTACCGACAAGGAAGTTCCATTCCCTAGCTTTACTCATATCTAGTATGATATCTAGGGAGTGCTTATATATCAAGATAACACAGAATAAAATTTAAGATACAAAAAATATTCTTTTCAGGTTTGCTCTTTTAGTCCAACAAAATATATAATAACTGTACTCATCCAAGTCTCACTAAACTTGATCGAATCTCATAAGAAGTCTGACCTAAATTTTCTCTATCAGATTCCAAAATAGTGCTAGCAACATTTTCTGTATGACCATGGTATAATTATTACTCCTTCACACAATTCTCCAAATTGAATGGGTTTGGTTTCCTTCAATAAAAAGGTAACTCTAAATGAGATCAACTATACACCTTAGCTTATTTATTTGCCAAAAATAAAATAAAAAATAAAAAATTAAGAAACATGAATGAGGGATATTAGATGGTAACCCTGCACATGAACCCCATTCTATCAGCAACAAAAATATTAATTTTAATAATAATTAACTAACGAGTTGGTGTATGTAACATAAAAATAAGTATTTCAAGTCAATAACAAAGCTATCTGACTCGCATCACATACGAACGAAAGATGCCTCTCAAATAGAAGGTCTAACAAGAAAAATTCATTCTAAATTTTCATATCCTATTAGAACTCTAGGATGTATCAGCTACAATTAGAAGTAAGACTACCTTTTCTTAATGATCCCACCACCTAATTACGATGTCTGAACTGTTCTCTGTCATGGACCATTGGCAGATGGCATAGTCCTCCCTTTTTTCTTTTTCTTTTTTTCACTCTTTTGACAACGAATTGGTGGTTGGGTAGCGGGGATTGGGCCTGCCCAACTTGTTGAACTTTGACCCCTCTAGCCCAAGCATGTACTGTCTCCAAATTTTCTCAAGGAAGTGTTTGGATGCAAAGGTATGCAATCCAAAGTCAGGATAGTATGTCCTAAAAAACCAGTTAGAGCAACAGGCAAGCCCTTGAAGTTAGACACCATTGAAATTTGAAAGCTATGTCTCTGGAAAGGAGTGTCCATGGGGAAAAGAACACATGGATGTAACATTGTAAGACAGGGTAGGACATTGATATAGGAAATTCTTACCCGGTCCTTTTACTTGCACCCAAACATCCCTCTAATACAATAAAACATACTTTCTTAAAAAAGAACTTCATAACATCTCAAGCAGTCTATGCTTTATTTTTTCCAAATAGAAGACATTAAAAAGAATTTTATTAAAAAAAAAAAGGGGGGGAAGGGGCATCCTCACGAGTGAATATCCTCATGATTGTTTAATGTTATGCACTATATGTGTATGATAAGAGGTACGCCCTTGCCCGGACGCATGAACCAATCAGGATGCTTCATTAGAATATTGTACTGCTAAAGCTTTAGGAGCAAATCCATTTTGCTGCGACCCACTTTCAATGATTTTCATTTGGGGCTGCATATATTTGTTTTGGTGTACATGGCCATGTTTGGGTCGGGCCTTCATAGACCCAGGGCAGGGCCTTCAAAAAATCCCAGATTTCAATGTCAAACGTGGCCTAAACTAATTTTACCAACCACGGGCCAGCCAAGACCCATAATTTCAATACATATGCAGCATGGGCCCAAAAAGTCCCGGATATAAAGACCTGAATATGGCCCAACCTATTTTTATGGACCCAAGGCCCATGGTGGTCGGCCTGACCAACCCTTGTGGGACATTTCTTGGGCTGGGAAAGTCAGGCTCGGGCAGGACCAGTCAAATGCACAGCCCTATCTATTTGTGTGAAATGTGATGGAAAGGGAACTGTCAACAATCAGTGACAGAAGGAATTTTTCGACCATTTAAGTTGGAAAATCGTGTAGGTTGAATAAGAGAAAAAATGTAGCATGTCCAAAAATCTCGAAAAATGAAGCGATTTGTCAAGTGGCAAATAAACATCTCTTGGAAAACTTCATTGAAAAGATTGTACTTTGCCTCAAAAAAATTACATTGGCAAAACAGACACAGCTTAAGGGAAAATAGTAAGAAAAAATACTTTTACTTGTCCCAATTTCTAATTGCTTCACATATCAGTTGGTTTAGGCTTAAACAGTAAAATCCAATTTCTTTTTTCATATTCAATTTGCTACGAAAAAAGACGTGAGGAAATACAAATTCCAGTGATAGTTTGGGAAGGGCTTTTATCATCTTCTTCAGGACTTAAAAATAATAATAAATAAAAATAAGAGAGCCAAACACTCTCCAAGCATGATCCTATATCTTCCTTCCTCTTACTTCTCAAAGACGACAGAAATGAAAATCTATTTTTCATAGGAGAATGATTGCCTGTGTAGACACAGACCTCTATAAGCATGTAATTGATTGGCACATGGGTTTTTGAATTTGGTGTCTCTTTTTGAACATCTACTTTTTCATCTGAACACTTTTTGGGACTATTTTAACCCCAAACACAACACATGTCAGCTTATCATCCAACATACACACTATAAACACATTTTCATCACAGAACATTTTCTTCCCTTATGATATTTGTCCCTTCCAACTTCGATTCTCCCCTATTATGTATTTCTTCTGCTATCATTCAGGTCCTTCAAAGTACTTACTCCTAGGAGTAATAACGAGCTAAGCTGAGCTCATCACACAAGGATTAAGGTTAGGTGCGGCTCATTAAGATTGAGGGGAGCTCAGTTCAGCTGGCCAAACTCAAGTTTAATATTTTACACCCAAATTTTAAAGCTCAGTAGCCCATGAGCCGAACTTGGTCCTAAAAGCTAAAGCTACAGCTACTTGAAATTGGCCAACAGCCCATAAATCAAAGTACCTCATCACTCCACAAAATATCAACTTTCAATGGTCTTAGTAGGATTATGAAGCCATCAACCATTAATGAGCCAAGGTTTTAGCAAGTTGTGTCAAGTGCAGCTCGGTTCAGCTTCACTTATCCTAAATAAATTCAATTGGTGGCTACGTCTCAACTCTTTGAGCTTCAAACAAGGCTCTAGATCAGCTCATAATGAGCGAACTCTGAGTGAGCCGATTGGAGCTCGTTCGACTTAGTAACAGCCCTACACCGTTGATTGAAAATTGTAGAATTTGAACTCATTTAACGGCACAACGCAATGCAGCTCAAATATCTAAACTATTCATACCACATAACAATGCCTGGACAAGAGGGTGAAACAAACTTTTCACTCCAGATTAGGCCATTCAACTGTGTGTGTGCACGGTTAATCTGTAGTTATGGAAGACCAAAAACTGAGTCAATTTACCGCCATATTTTAAAATACATCGTGTAAGCCTTCAATTAACGTTTTCATTCATTAAGTGATGATAGATGATGTGCCATCCTAACTACCACAATTATAGATAATTATAATATTAACAAAATAATTTACTAATTTCATAAAGTCCATCAACCCTTGAACAAGGTTAATCTGCACTCATACAAGACCAAACACTAAGTCAATTTACCAACATATTTTAAAATATATTGTGCAGGCCTTCAATTAACGTTTTCATTCATTAAGGCAAGTGGCATGAACCATCTTAACTACCATAGTTATAAATAATTATAATATTAACAAAATAATTCACTAATTTCATTAAATCCACAAACCCTTAAACACAGTTAATTTGTAGTCATGGAGGACCAAAAACTGAGTCAATTTACCACCATATTTTAAAATATATCATTTAGGCTTTCAATTAACATTTTCATTCATTAAGGTAAGTGACAGATAAACAATGTACCATCTTAACTACTACAGTTATAGATAATTATAATATTAACAAAATAATTCACTAATTTCATTAAATCCACCAACCCTTGGTATCTTCATTCAAGGATGTCCAATTCAGTTGATATATTAATAATTTAAGGTTCTGCACTAGCTATATAGGTCATAATCCACGTGAAAATGATATATCACTCTCCACACTTTTGACACTAAATGTAGATTTTAATTATCATTCGTCCGCAATCAAAGGACTTTGTGTACTTGTCTTTGTTCAAAAAGTGTGCGTGATGCATTGTTTATACTTGCGCACTGCGGAAACTAGAAACTGATATCTGATTCTATATCTTTTTAGGGTGATTGTTTTGGATAACCACGACTCTTGTGAATCCCCTAACTGTCTAGAAAATGGAGGAAGGTGGATTCTCGCGTAGGAGAATCACCTAAATTTTGGGGATAAGATTTAAAAAATCTCACTCCAACAAGAACGTAATGAAGGAGATAGAATCCTTCCTCAACTTGGACTCTTCTTCAAAATTTATTTTTGAGACCTATAAATATCATATATGGCTATATAAGACAGATATACACACACAGCTACAAGGAAGAACGAGAGAATCGAAGAAGTTGAAGGTTCATTACAAAGCAAGCTGCATCCGTCTCTTGAAGTTCTACAAGCTACCTCTCTTCCAAAAGAGGAAGGAGTACGTCTATTATACCTTTGCAATCTCCCAAAAGAATATATCATAGGGAGCTTGAGGATGAATCAAGTTATAGATAGATAAACTTGCTAGTGAATGAACAAGTGTAATCCACACACATATATTTGAAAGAACATCTTTTTTTCTCCCTTCTTCTCTTTTATATGATTGCAACTCTATTTTTTATGATACATATTGAGCAACTTAAAGTTAATTAGAGGTTGGCTGTGCTAAACGACTGTAATTAACAAGTCTATCAGACTTGGAGTTTTAGTCTCCATTCATAAAATAATAAACTATCATTTAAAATGACTAGGTAATTTGTTCACAAATTTCGCCTTATACACAACTTGAAATTTGGTATTACAAATTCTGGCACGCCCGGGGGGACCAAACTTTCCTCTCATCTCTCTTTAAGTTTTGTTGTATCAATGGTTGTTCTATGCTTTGATAGGTACCTCAATAGAGTTGTAACAATGGAAACCTCTGCCGGTTTACCACAAGCCACAAGAAAAACGTGGGTTGAGGCCTTGGTCTCCCCACGACCATCTATCCACATGGTTAAGGCTTTGGTCTCCCAAAATCCACCTACAGTTGAGGCTTTAGTCTCCCTTATTTCACTAGGGGTTGAGGCATTGGTCTCCCCCCAGGCAGTGGCAGCACTGCCTATCTCAGTAAAAAAATGATAAGTTTAATGTCAAATAAGGGGGTTATGCCCCTCAAATCACTTTAAATAAATAATGGAAACAATGGACACTTAAATTTGAGTTAAATCATCACTCAAAATCCATTGAAGTCCCTAGAAAAAAATATAATATTATCTCAGGCAAGGGCCAAGAAGTTCACTCACCGCAACTAAAGTGCGTGAATGAACATACATATTCACAATTGCTAGCGTCTAGAGCTGCGAATGACATGAACAATCCTTATTCGCGGGGAAATACTCATAGACGCAGGCGTCATGTAGCAAAGAAAAAGGGAAAGGCTTGGATGCGTAAGTCTAAAACTGACTACACTCACTAAGGGGAAGTCCCAGCCAATGACTTTGCACTACTCGCACACAATTTAGAGTAAGCACCCATGGTGAATGAGGATGACATTTCATAATTCGTGCACTAATGTGCGCTTCTAAAAGTGAAGACATTCGTGCAACGTGATTGCGGCGAATGAAAAAGTAAATCCTCATTCGCGCACATTTGTGGGCATGAGACAAGGCTTCTATTCACCACCTAAGAACTAGGGTTTGACTACAGTTCATATTACCCTCACAGGAGTTTCAACAATGCTTAGGGACCAAATAAAACAACAGGTTATTAATCAGGTTGAAGTGTTTAGAGCATTTAACCATGAAGGAAACTTGCACAAGAAGGAAAAGGAACCTAAGATAAAGGCCTGTAGAACTTATGCTTTACAAAAGGACTTGCCACAAGGCAATATGGCCACTTAAACCCTGCCTATGAGGTACAATCGGTAAAACAACAAAGCAAAAGTAGAGTTTAAGAACTCAATGCTCTTAGCCCGATTCGAGCTCACTAGGGGGTACGAGGAGAGTAAACCACCAAAAAGGAGGACTTTGTTTTTTGAACACAAGCAGAAGGAAATATCTCTCTAAAGCAGAAAGTCGGAGCACAAAAGCTCTTTCACATGCAACCATAAATAGGGGACACGTAAATCAATGCAATACCACCATGGGTACATCCACAAAGGGGAAATGCTTCCTTGCCTTCATATATGGAAAATAGTTTAAGCCACGCCCCTTATATTGGTAAAGGCAAGAGATGTAAGTCTATTCACACCTTTGAAGCAACGGTAATGTTCGTTGAGGTAAAGAAAGATACCTTAGCTAGTACCCATAGTTCTTCTGGGTCACAACCATGAGCTTTCAACTCTGCTGGCATGATGACCAAAGGTCAACTAGCAGTAAATGCCAAGACACCTTGGACACCCTTAAGAGGGTTACCAACTATTGGAAGGACCCCAGTAGCCTCTCCCATTATGTTCTATCATGGGGATAGTCCTTATATGACTGCCGCATTGACTAATCTTACCTCTACCTCACAAGGACCTGAGAAGACGATACTAGGATCAAGGGAAAGTTAGCATCTGCCTACTGACCCTGTGGCAAATGTAGATGTCAAGGAGTACCGCTCAGACTTTGAAGGGAAACACACCATAACTACCGAATGGTGAGCCCAGGTAGCGAGTTGAGATCATTGCTTGGCCGCTCAGGATGCCATCAGAGTAGAATTAAAAGTCATGCTCGAGTAGCTCACACTTGAAAAACATGGTACAATCCTATCAAACCATAATATTATAGTAGTAGAATCAGCAAGGCTGGCTATCCCTAGCAAAATGCAAGGGGGATATACTCATTATACACCAGTGTATGTTTTTGCCACTCTGCCTGGAGCCACCCTGGTTATAAGTGTTGCTCCTAATATACCCATCTCGTAAAGGCCGTCTACATAAGGGTTTGCGCAAGTCCCACATCCATAAGGACCTCATCAAGCTCCTTATCATCAACAGGAGCCACCTTTACACAGACCCACACCTCTCTAGACATATGGTTATAATGGTTATAATGTGTATACACAACCTCCTTTTATGCCATAGGGATCATATGTGCATTAGGTTGCACCCATGATGGACCCTAACTATATGCGGGCAATGATGACTGAAATACTTAATGAATACAAAGAGTAGGAAACTGTGAATACATACATTACTAAGAAGCTATATCCTCCACATGTGGACATAACACCCTTTCCGCCAAAATTTGTTCAGCCTCACTTCAACACATTTAATGGAACAATATATCCAAAGCAACATATTGCTCATTTTAAATCTCAATGTGGCACTATCGCCCAACAATGTGACTTGTTATTAAAATTGTTTGTGTAATCTTTGGATGGGGCCGCTTTCAAGTGGTATCAAATTTGAAGCCTAACTCCATCCCAAACTAGGATTCAATGAAACGAGCATTCATACAACAGTTCCTTTGTGCTTGTAAGCCTGTGTAACTATATGAACTAACTAATGAGAGGCAACGAGACAATGAGTTGTAGTAGACTTTATCAATAGATGGAAAAACATGTCCCATGCTTGTGAAAATGCACCTCCAATCAAAACATTTCTTGAGATGTGCTTGCAGAACATAGCCTTTAAACTTTCTCTCCATCTCACGGCCCAGAAGTACTCCAGGTTCGACGATTTGATATCTAAAGCGTCTACTCTAGAAAGACCACAAATGTGAGAAATGGGGAAAAACTGTGGTTAACAATATGGAGTCAGCAATGGTTAGTACTAAGAAGTTGCCCACTAAATTGAAAGTCAAACATACTGTAGAGGCAGCTAAGCCGGTAGAGCAAGAAGCCCCTCCCAAAAGGCCAAACATGAAGGAGCGGCAAGAGAAAGCCTGCACATTCCATCTTGATGATCTAGAGAGTCTCTTTAAGAAGACTGTAGAATCTCAGGATATCACACTACCTGAGTCAAAAAAACTGGCAGAAGCTAATAAAGTCAATGACCTAAAGTATTACAAATATCATCGCATCCTAAGTCATACATTGCAAGACTGTTTTGTATTCAAAGACAAGCTTTAATAATTGATTGACAAGAACATCGTGGAATTAGATGCCGACATGAGGGCTACAACCACTAATGTCATCTTTGTTGATGAGGATATGATTGATTTCATGAGCATCCAAAACAATGAGGATGACAATAATGATGAGGGCGATTAGATCACAGTTGAAAGCAAGATGACATGAAAGAGAAGGCTCCAGGCTGAAACACAAGAAAAAGAGAAGGTCCCAAAAATCGAGGACTCCCAACCCTTGACCCATGAAGGTGACTCGTTAGTGCAGCCTCTACAGCTGCCGATTATGTTGGAGGAGTTTATATCTGAAGATTTATATCCAGTAGTCTCGTGTAACATGGCGTCAATTATATGTGATGGTAATCCTCACCCACGCAGAGATCCACATCTAACACCAACATCATAGGGAGAAACAATAGTAATTGATTGGTTGTAGAATAGCTTAATATACCAAGATTACTCTAAGTGGGTACTATTCCAATGGCAGTTTATAGATATAACGTTGGTGGTATCTCCATTGCATTAATAGGTGACATACAAAACCCTCCACTTCGGTCAGCAAGAATTACTCTTTTGCCTATAACACCTTGAAAATGTATGTACTTCCAAAATGTGTTAACCAACTTCAAGCAATTAGCTTTCTCTTGCCATCGAGCCATTTATTTTGAGGCATTTCCTCCCGATTTTGAAGTCCCACTATTCGCAACCTTTTCAAATGAGAACCATCAATGCCTGCATCGCCATTTGTTCAAATTCATGATATCATGCAGAGAGGTGATGCACAATGACAATTTGCTATTGTGACTGTTTTCACTCTCTCTAGATGTTGTCCATTGGATTGGTACATGGATTTATCATCGGAAAGCATACCTTCTTGGGGCCATTTGATTGAAATCTTTATTCACTAATTTATGAGACCAGGTATGAAACCATATAATCCTTGGAATACAGACCCCTTGAGACAACCCCCTCAACAACAAACATATGAAGAATGGGAGGGCACCCCTGATCAGATTATTGCACAACTATTGGATTCTTGATGGTTTAGCGAAACAAGACAACCTATTAGACAAGAGGTATATCTCACTCAATTCCTGGAAGACTATCAGCTCCCTCCGCTCACACTATACACAGGGAGTGGGGATCCCCATTTCCATACTAGTCATTTCTTATAAGAAGTTGGTTTGTCGGCCACCACTCATGAACTATTGGTGTGGCTTTTCCCAGTCTCCCTAGATTCACATGCTTTTGACTGGTACCTGACTCTACCCTCATGCTATGTTTCATCATGGCCAATGCTCATCAATCATTTTTATCATCGACAAAGGGCATATAGACATGATCTCCAATATATATAAAGTATGGTATGCTTCATGCCTTAGGATTAATGAGATGTCGACATGAATGTCAATGACTTCTCGACTTTAGTTGATGAAGACGATGACGCTCCAAATCTATGGCAGGCCCGACGCTGTGATCTATCCCTATAGGACACCCCACCCACAGTCACTAACTCTAGCGATTCTAGTGATGATGATGATTCTAGCTTCACCATTACATCTCAGGATCTTCCTGGGGATGAAGTGCCCACTAGCCCACAGATCAGAGCCTGTAACATCACCAAACTTAAAATCACTACTCCGGTGGAGGGACTCCAACCCCACTCCCGGTATGTCAACTAAGTCAAGTTGCGATCCAGAAAGCAGATCCCGTCACGGGGTCTTATAGCTAATCAACAAGCCGATGCAATAAAACAAATGACTATAGATGCCGAACACAACAAGGCTATCAAGAAATTGGATAACCCCATTCCATATGATGTAATGACATATCTTTAGAAGATCCCATCACTGTTAACCATTTATGATGCTCTTTATATGTCACCAGAGCTCAGGGCTTCTATGATCTATGCATTAACTCATCCTAATAAGTTTGCCACAAATGAAGAAATTGCTAGGGCTTCTTGGAAAACTGCAATACGAGAATGATTGTGTATCCCCACAGTCACTTTTGAAGATACTGATCAGTACTCTGATGACCCTAGCCATAATTAATTGCTATTCATCATAGGTTCCATTAATAATCAGCTTATGTCCAGAGTAATGATCGAAGGTAGCTCAGCAATCAACATACTCCCAGCTAAAACACTGGCCTACCTGGGAGTAGATCCGTCTTAACTCAAGCCTAGTACACTCGTCACCCAGGATTTCAATCAAAATGAGCAGTGTCCTCTCGGTTCTATTAGGCTAAGGATGAAGTTTAGTCACATAGAAGATTGGACACCCTTTTACGTAATTGATGCGAACACTGCTTATAATGCTCTTATTGATCGGCCATGGATGCATAAGTTCTAAGTAGTTCCTTCAACATATCATCGGTGTATCAAGTGCCCCTAGCAAGATACGTAAGGTACCATAATAGTTGATAATAACCCTTCCAGATGGCAAATGCCCATTTCGCTGTTGCCACATATTATCAGAAGAGTACCCCCAGGAAATACTACATGATATGTTGGGGAAGAACAACGAAAATAACTCCAAACCCCGGAAGCTCAGGGTAAAGCATGGCACCAAAACTGCTAAGGACAAGCCCACACAATTACCAGATTCAGTAGCACGAAATTTAATCCTTCCACTGGCACATCTGTTAGGAGCACAGATTGATCCTTACTAAGAACCATCCATTTTCCTACCTGAAGGCCCTATCAGGACCACAGATCATTTGGGTCCTGTATCAGAAAGGGAACTTAAAGACCCTGACTGTTTACTCCCACATATGAAGTTAGGCCCTCAGCTGCTCCAAAATTCCAGTTTCAACCAACAAGGGAAGTGGAAGGGTTCTTATAAAGGCAAGGGAGTTCTTATTCAACAGTTTGAACATTTAGTCATACATTTAGAAAATAAAGACGACATAAGAGGGTTGGGTAGGAAATCCACCAAGTTGAAAATGTCCTCACATGTAATAATGGCATATGGGATTGACTTATTAGAAGACACTCCCTTCGAATGCTTGTTTACAGAAACACAACTGTCACCTTCTGAAGATTTTGCCATGGGGATGGTGATGCCAACTCCTCCAAAACTTGAAGATGGAGGTCAAGCAATGGTAGATGAATTGATCAAAACAAATCTGGGAACGGAGAATGACTTTCATCCCACTTTCATTAGTGCACATCTCTCCTTAGAAGAGCAAACACAATACTTGGAATTCTTGAGGTAAAACTAGGATGTATTCGCCCGGACGTAGGGATTGGACCCCAATGTGGCCATCCATCTACTTGCCATCGACCCAGCTCAGCGACTTGTTAAACAACATCCCCACAAAACCAGACATGATATTGCCAACAAAATAGAGGGAGAAGTAGAAAAGCTGCTTAAAGCCAGGTTCATTCACGAGGTTCGATATCCAAAATGGCTCGCTAATATTGTGTCTATACGAAAAAAGAACGGTCAGATCAGGGTATGCATTGATTATAGGGATCTAAATAGTACATGCACGAAGGACGACTTCCCTCTACCACTCACAGAGTTGCTGGTAGATACCACCACGGGGTACGAAGCTCTCTCTTTCATGGATGGTTATTTAGGATATAATTAGATCCAAATGGCTCTAGAGGATGAAGACGTCTGCATTTCGTATGTTGATTGGAATATTTTGTTACAGGGTCATGCCCTTCGATCTGAAGAATGCCAGTGCCACTTACCAGAGGGAAATGACCTATATATTTGAAGACCTATTACATGACACGGTTGAGTTCTATGTCAATGATTTGGTCGTAAAAACAAAACTCAGGCAACATTACATCACCAATCTAGACTGGGTCTTTCAACGGCTTCGTCATTATAATTTGAAAATGAACCCTTTCAAATGTGTGTTTGGTGTATCATCGAGACGGTTCCTCGGATTCATTGTTTGGCATAGGGGAATCGAAATAGATCCTAAGAAAATCACAACCATAGTTGGGATGCCAACACCACAAAACATCTCTGAACTTAAAAGATTGTAAGGAAGAGTTGCATATATCCAAAGGTTCATTTCAAATCTTTTCGGACTATGCTAGCCCTTTTCACGCTTAATGAAGAAGAGAGTTCCTTTTGTATGAGACCAAGCCTATCAAAATGCTTTTGATAGTATTAACTAATATTTATTGAATCCACTAGTACTCATGAGCCCGACTCCAGGTAAGCCGTTGCTTTTATACGTGGTAGCTATGGAATCATCCCTTTGGGCATTGCTGGCCCAACACAATTAGGAAGGCAAGGAGTATGCTCTATATTATCTCAATAGAATGATGGTTGGGGATGAGCTAAATTACTCTCCCATTGAAAAGATCTGTTTGGCTTTGATTTTTGCACTACAAAAGCTAAGACACTATCTCTTTACCACAATTGTACACCTTATCTCAAGGGCCTACCCATTGAAGTATATCATGAGTTACCCCTCAGTGTAAGGGCGTATTGCCAAATGGACTGTCCTTCTCTCAGAATTTGAGTAGTTAAAGGACAAGCTCTAGCGGATTTTCTGGCTGCGCACCCAATACTTGACAATTCACCCCTTCAAATGGAATTACATGATGAGAATGTTATGCAAGTCCAAATAAAGAAAGATTAGCAAATTTTCTTTAACGAAGCATCCAGGGGTCCTTTTGTTGCCCTAGGAGACAACATAGACAAGTCTGTAGGGGTTGGCATCGTCTTTGTAACCCCGGACAATGGCATTATCATGCATTCCCTCACATTAATGGAGGGGCATTCAAATAATGAAACAGAGTATGGAGCACTCATTATAGGATTTGAACTAGCCTTGGAAATCCCTATAGACGACCTCATAGTTTATGGAGATTTAGAATTCGTCATTTGACAGTTGAATAGTTTTTATCATATCAAATAGCCGAGCCTAACTCATTATTTTTAAAGGTTTAAAGGCTTGGCCAAGTTATTTAGGTGCTTGTAGATACAACATGTCAGAAGAGACCATAATAGGCAAGCAGATGCACCCGCTAGCTTAGCGACATCTCTTACACACCCACAAGATGATTACTTAGTCGTCCACATTGGGGAAATAAGAGTTGTCTCCCCATTTTCTGCAGGGGAAGATGACCCCCTTGTTTGCAACGCATACTTGCAAGAAGGTGATCTACAAGCCATGGGTGGTAAACCAAACGTGTTGAAATAAGACGACATGCCCCACGGTTTACACTATAAGGCAACCAATTATATAGACAATCACTTGATGGCATATTGTTGTGTTGTCTATCAACTGATGAGGCTAGCATTGTGATGAATGAAGTACATGCTGGCCTTTGTGGCAAACATCAAAGTGGCCCTAAGCTTCAATACCAACTTAAAAGAATTGGCTACTATTGGCCAACAATGGTGACCGATTGAATCAAATATGCCAAGAGATGTCGTGTTTGCCAATTACACAGTGATTATGGCCACATGCCCACCAAACCACTACATACCACCTCTTGTTTATGGACATTTTCAAAGTAGGGAATGGATATAGTGGGACCCATTACTCTAACCTCTGCAAAAGGGCACCGCTATATTCTTGTTACCACAGATTATTTCTCCAAGTGGGCATAGGTTATTTCCCTGAGAGAAATTAAAGCTTCTAACATCGTCTAGTTCATCAAAGTCCACCTAATATATAGGTTTGGAGTCCCTAATAGTATAATTGTAGACAATGGGCAACCATTCATGAGTTCACCTTTGTACTGACTTATGGCGAAATACAACATCGACTTGGACCACTCTTCAAGATACTACCCTCAAGCTAATGGTCTAGTGGAAGCTTTCAAGAAAACTCTCTACAAGATCATTAAGAAGATGGTAGCTAGGAACAAAAAGGACTATCATGAACAAGGCAGAAGATATTGCGAGTTCGAAACCTGCAAGCCCCAAATACTTTCACCTCGTATCAATTTGAGGTTGTACATACAAAAGGAGAGGCAATAGATCTGAGGAGGAAGGATGAAATACTTCCACCTAAGTTTCGCATGATGGTCAAGATGAAGTTCAATTGGAACAAGGGCCTAGGTAAATTTTCTCAAGGAAGAAAGAACCCATCAAAGCCGTAAGAGTGCCATACAAAGCAAGCCTAAGGTTCAAACCTCAGATGAAGCACCAATTTAAGAAGAATAAGAAAAAGAAAGCTAGTAATAAGACCGCACATCATTTTTCATATACTTCATAACTACTCAAGACTTGCTTCATTTTGCCAACTAAATAACAAGCTTAGACACCTTTATCAGTACCACCCAAGCTCAGCACAAAATGTACACCAATAAGACCAATCATTATCCCCCTCTAAACATTAGTCATCACTTTACCTACCATCTTAAGGTTGCTCATCATACCCACATGTTCAACTCTAAGCCGTCCATCCCTGAGGTTGGGGAAAGTTCAACCTCCAACACCTCAGAACACAAGGAGGACAACCTAGCTCCCCTAAGTCTACTCTCTCTCCCCGGTGATGTCATGGAAGTACTACAATTAGTTATTACGAGTGGAGAGCTAAACCTAGATGAGCTTGACCTTGACC
>JAOXJP010010882.1:0-17821 GCA_025762735.1 Platanus orientalis | reverse complement strand
CCAAAAAGATGTTCAACTTTTTTTTGTTGATTCAAGTTTAAAGCCTCAGGTCACTGCCTTTAATTGATTGTATTTGAAAGACCAATAAACCAAATTGAAGTCCAATCATTTTGGTTCTTCATTTGGATTAGTTGTTGTTTCTAGATTGTCAAATATCCATTAAATCTTAGCACTAAACACTTAATACCAAACCCTAAACCACGACGTCCTATAGTCATAAGCTTCCACCAGCCTAAAACCTACTGTTCGGGGCCCATAACTTGCAGGTTCAAATCCCTAAGGATTTTGTATTGCATCATGGACTCAACTGGCTGGCTAGGGAACTGGGTACTATGAAAGTTCAACTAGGGCCTAGCCCAGAAAATATGTCAAAGCTGGTAAGAAGCAGATGGATTCGACTACCGACAAGCTTAACCCAAGAGTTATTGTACAAATCATCCAGGTCCTGTTTCCATGTTGGGTAATTCTCAACTTAGGACAATGTAACCTAGACATTGCATGAATTCTGTGACAACTTAAATTGCAGTAAAGCATGACATAGACTCTTGAAATAAAAGAACTTCTAACCAAGACTTTTTGGTTTATATTCCTAAATTAAGAAATAAATAACAGGAAAATAATAAAAAAATCGTAACTTGAAAATTAAATTCAGTCAGCCTATTTCAGCAATAACCAACTTTTCCACATCAAAAGAAAATAAAATCCTCTGTCAAGTACAAGAGCAAATTTAATCTCCTATGTGAAGCATATATGAGTCCACACCTGCTGAGTTTATAGGCTGGCTTTTGTGGGCCAGTATATTGGGTGAGCTTTGCAGGTCCACTGATCTATACCAAAAATTCAAGGGTTGGCCGCTTTAGCCCCTGCATCAATCTGGCATTTTAAACATTGCTCCCCACCAGTCAAAGTGCTGGCCAAAACTAAAATAAATACATTTACCATTTCGAAGATTGTTTCAAGAAAAGAAAGGAGTTCTTTAGAAGATGAAGGTTGCAAGGAGATAACAAAATCAATCCTTGGTTTGCAAGGAAATAGCCCAAGATTATAACCACAGAGCAACCAAGGGTATCAGTAAGAAATAGTACTTGCAAACTTAACAAATGAATTTAAAATTTAAAATTAAAAGTGGGGCTGTCAACAGATCAGTTTTGGATTAGGAATATGTATATCAGAATTTGAATTAATTATCTAATCTAAAAGATCATTATCTTACCATCATTATGTCAACTACAAAGGGAAAGTTTGTGTATGAACAGAAACACACAAGACCTTATCTTACCATCATTATGTCAATGACAAAGAGAAATTGTGTACGAACAGATAAATACCTTGCAAAGTGGAACAAGGCTAAACAGTCCAAGAAAACTGACAACAAACATGAACCCAATCATCCAACCCAAGGCCGGGTTTTTAACATCTTCTGCCTTATTTCCCGGATAATCAACACCAATGAGTTTGTATGTCCCCTCATCCATTGCTATAATGTATGAACCAAACCCTCCTGTCACAGAAACAATGCCTCACTTCAACGTCAAACAAATAAATAGACTCACTTTTGGAGACCACGAGGAATGAAATGATCTCGTATCTGTTTGAGAAGTTCATCACCTAAATGGTCATTGCCCAAATGTTATTAGAGTATAGAAATAAGTTCATTTTTTGGAATTCTAAAATGATATCATTTCTATTTTTTATAAACATTAAAAATGAAAATGAAATCTGGTCCCTAAACTCAGCTTTTAAGGAATTATCTCAAAATTCAAAACCAGAACCTAGTGCAAAGAATTAGAAAGTATTCTGACCAACTACCAGAACATAGAACTTGCTAAATGAACTTCAGCCAAAAAAAAAAAAAGGACAAAACCTACTAATATATAAAAGCGAACACAACCAAACAAAAGTAAAATTTAATAAACTGAAGCGAATTATATAATAGAAACGAAAGTTCATCAACTTAAGTCAAATAGATGCCGAGGACCTTCAAATTTCCAAATATTCATGGAAAAACAACCAAATTTGCAAGAGAAAACGGAATTAAAGAAAGCGCGAAAATGAATTACCACTATACGCAAGCCCGTAGCAAACGACGACACAAGTCTGAATCACGGTATTCTCCTGTCGAGTAAATGGAGCAACCGAAAACCCAAATTTGGAGAGGATCCCCGTCCATGACTTGACGAAGAAGAAACCGAGTAACCCACCAGCAGCATTGAGAGAAGGGATGATACCCACTGTGTGATTGAGCTTGAGCGGGATGATACAGAACAGAGTACCCAAGATGACGCTCACTACCAGGTCTCTGATCGTGATCTGATCCTTCCATGGTGGAATTTTCTCCAAGACCTCAAATTCAACGTCCTCAATCTTCTGAGATTCAAGGAGCAACGGCTCCGACATCTATATAATTTCTCGGTCCCCTTTCTGTCTCTAGGGTTTAAGATTTACAGAGATTTATTGTCTCTCTCTCTCTCTTAAATCTTTTCTGGTCCTTTCCTGCATCAACAAGATAACCCAACTCCGATATCTGCCACCAATCAGTCTTCGTTACCCATTGTTCTTTTATTTATTTATTTGGGTACGCCAAATGATGATGTCAGCTTCGAACTTGGAAGCTACGGCACACGAGCTGTGATGCAGTTCGCCCTTCTTCCTCCTTGATTGTGTAAGTAGCAGCCAGGTGCTAATGTGATCCATCTTTACAAGAATATGAAGAAATTCAGAGTTTATATCCATTATCCCAAAAAGAAAATTTTCGAGGAACAGACGCATGAACCACACTGACAAGATTCATAAGCAATGGGATCAAAACACCCAAAAAATTAAAAAATAAAATAAAGCCAGAAGCCAATAGACTTATATGTTGGAAGACACAGCAGTCCAGATGGGCTCATCTTATAGTCACTTTGTTTTGCTGCCATGGTCGTTGCATCTCACCAACTGACCGAGACCCCATCAGAAAATCAAATTTAGAGAACTGAGGCCTAGGGTACGACAGACATCAGAGCCCGACACATCAGAGCCTGAAAAGCATCTCGCAAAAAATGTACGTCACTTTTTTTGGCACTCATGTGTCTGCCCCTAACATCAGTCCAACCTTGGGTTCACTTTAAGGGTTGCATTAAATCCGAGACAACTTAAGAAACCCATATAATACCCTGACCATTTGGTGCTCTTCTGCCCTGCATCAGGGGAGAGTGAACACATCAACGCCAAATAAAAAAAATCAACCCTAAAGAGTGATTTTCAACGGATTTTGTAAATTAAACGATAAAAAAAATGCCTCAGAAGGTATATTAAATGATCCCCAACTAAGCAAGCAACAAAGCCACTATGCATTATCCCGTCCTAGTTTTTCACGACTGGGTGAGTCAAAAACAAATAATCTTATCTTTTCAATTCTCTTGGATCTTCACCCCATCTTATTTGCACGGGAGAGTATCCTCTGCGCCGCCTCCCTTTGTGCAACTTTGTGAGCTGAGACAGAGGGAAAGTATCATTTCACTTTTGAGGGATGATGTGACATCTCCAAAAAGTGAAATGATACCCCCATTGTGTCTCAGCTCACGACATCGCACAAGGGGGCCAACGCAGAGGATATGAGGCCTGTTAAAACAGCACATGTGGCAAATCAATACAAGTAACCAAAGCAGAATACTTAGGAAAGACAATGGCCCCCGGGTAAACATCCTGTTTACCAAACAAGATACATTGACTTAGTTGAGGACATATATTACAGTAGGTTTCTCTTTACATAAGGTTATGTACCCTATCACAATAGGCTTGAACTAGGGTCAGCAGAAGAACGTATATGGGTTGTATTATTTGCTAATGACATGTTTTAATTGATGGGACTCGAAAATGGGTCAATACCAAGTTAAAATAATAGAGGATTGTTTTAGAATCAAAAAGTTTTAGGATTAGCTAGAATAAGATAGATTTTATATATGGTGATTTTAGTAAAAATTAGAAATAGAAATTTTAAGATTTTATTTTATTTTTTTGGTAAAATAAAACGATCAAGATGGATGGCAAAAATGTATAACATAACATCCATTTCAATAGCTTGGTTTTATCAATCTACAAAGCCCATTGTCCATATAATTACATTGGGGTGACAACAGATTGTCTCCAGATTTTTAAAGTTCGGAAGATTTTGGTGGTCAACACATATCCAAAACCTCAACAAACTGAATTGCACATTTTCAATTTTGTTCATTATTTTTCCACATGTCAACCATTGAAATCTTCTTAACGATATCTGACCTTTATCATTGCACAGTGATGATACCAACCACGCTTACTTTGCCTTTTTTGTTTTTCTAATTTAACATTAATTTAACACCAATCATGCTTTTTACAGCATAAAATTTTTCGGCACACCAATAAATGACAAAAAATAAAAATTGACTGAGATGGTTCGATCATGAGTAATTCCCGACAACCCTTCTCCCTTAGCTGACCAAACTTTGATCTAACCTTGTGCTGTGTTCGCTGAAAGGGTGACCAAGGTGTTTGGAATGAAAGATAAGGCATACAACTATTATGGATTTCTCTAAAGTTAAGAATTTTGCCAACAGAGAAGCTAATATCATTTTAACCAATATACAACCATTTCACTATTTATTGGTAATCATTCTATACAGCTCCTGCCTTGTTAACTTTATTAAATCAATGTGATTAAGCTAGGTTTGATACTGTATGTAGAGACTGATTGACTCGAGCCAAATCAGTTCCAAACAATACTGCTTTTGAGTTTTGGGTGGCAACACGAGAGGTTTCATACCAAAGCAACGAAGACCTATGACCGCATCAATGAGTTATTGAAAAAAGGACAAGAACAATACCTACGAGAACGTGAATCCAGATTCTGGGTTAAAGACATGAGATCTTATGATTTATTGAAAAAATACCATTTACCACAGAAAATAACACCCTGTTACCCAAATCCAAAAAAAAGTCATTCATCAAATGATCATTTATAGAGCCGGGATTAGGTACAACAACTTAGAAAGTGCCTAAAGTTGGAATTACATTAGGGTTGACACATCAGTGCCAAAAAGTGAAAAAAATCCCCCCAACACTTTTTCGGCACTGATGTGTCAGCCCTGATGTAATTCCAACTTCAGCCACTCTCTAAGCTGCACAAAATGACCATTTTGCAATGGCATTCTGTAACCCGTATCATTTGCTTCATTTCGGACGTTAAGTAACGAAGGACGGACGAAGACCCACCGCTCACTTTCCTTTCTTTTCCAAGCCATCTCTGATTCAAACCTCTAACCCCTCTAATCTACGTTAGATGATCTTCAAGTCTTAATCTTTCCACTTCTGTCTCTGATCATCAAAGCTTCAGAATTAATCTGCATTCCAGAAGGTAAAAATTCATAGGGACATCTGCATTTGGAAATAGACAGATTTTTCAAAACAAACTACTCAGATCCAACACACTAAAATAGCCTAAACCATGACCGTCAAGCACTAAATTGAAAGGATAACTAGCTCAGGCAACCGATCAGGATCAGACATCATCAAGCACTCATATGAATAAATGTTTTCAATAAGTTTTCTGTAGTATTATCATTGCAACATTCTCCTTTCCTTCAATTCAATTAAGGGTATATCTAGAAATCAATAAATAAAGACATAAGCTAAAGAAAATTAGGAATAGGAAATGAAAAAAAAATAACAAAGAACCAAGTTGAGTCAACAGCGAACCAATTTGTATTAATTTTTAACAAATAATTTCTAACAAAGAACAATTTGTTAAAAAAACCAAGTTGAGTCATGTGACCAGTCATCAAAGCTTCAGAATTAATCTGCAAACCAGAAGGTAAAAAGTCATTTGGTCATCTGCATTTGGAAGTTTAAGAGACGGATTTTTCAAAAGAGACTACTCAGATACCAATACACTAAGAATAACCTAAACCATGACCGTCAACCGCTAAATTAAAAGGAAATAAGTTGCTCGGGTAACCACTCAGGATCAGATATCACCAAGCACTAAGAATAAATGCTTTTGATGAGTTTTCAGCGGTATTCATATTCATCACCACAACATTCTCCATCTTCTCTTCTTCAAATTCAATTAAGGATGTCTAGAAATTAATTAAAAAAATGTAAATAAAGAATATAAATAAATAAAGGCATATAAGCTAAAGAAGATCAAGAAAAGGAAATACAATAACAAACAGCCTTATCCCAACTATTTGGGGTCAGCTGCATGAATCCTACTCCACCATTTCACTCTATTTAGGGCCATATTTGCCGTTAAATTACAAGCTACCATGTCCCTCCTTACTATTTCAACCTAGGTCAATTTTGGCCTTCCACTAGTCCTTCTGGCACACCTTCAACTTGCATTGTCTCACTCCTCCTCACTGGTGTAGTCATCGGTCTTCGTTGCACATGCCCAAGCCATCTCAATCGACTTTCCCTCATTTTATCACCTATTGGTGCTACACCTAAGCTCCCACAAATGGATTCATTCCTAATTCTATCATTTCTAGTCTGGCCACTCATCCATCTCAACATCCTCATTTTAGCCACACTCATTTTATGTACATGTTTATTGGCTACCCAACATTCCGCTCCATAAAGAATGGCTGGCATTATAGCTGTCTTATAGAATTTTTCCTTCAATTTTAGTGGTATTCGTTTATCACACAACACTCCAAAAGCACCTCTCCACTTCAACTATCCCACTCTAATTCTATGAGCAACGTCATCTACAATATCGCCCTCTTTGTGCATGATTGAACCAAGATAACAAAAATGGTCACTCCAAGGTATCTTTTAGTTATCAATTCTAACTACTCCCTCATTTCTACTCCTATTTTGGCTCAAGTTGCATTCCATATATTCTGTTTTAGTCTGACTTATCCTAAAACCATTTGATTCTAAAACATCCTTCCATAGTTCTAACTTGGCATTTACTAGTCTCATCAATCAACACAACATCATTAGCAAAATGCAATACACCATAGTACTTCTTCCTATATGCACCATAACTAAGGTAAAAAGGTACAGACTCAATGTTGATCCCTGATGTAAACCTATAGTGATTGCAAACTTACTTGTCTCTCCCCCGATTGTCCTAACACTAGTTATCCCTCCATCATACATATCCTTAACTATATCAATATATCTACTTGGGACCCCTTTTTTATCCAAAACCCACCAAGTGATCTCTCTTAGTACTCTATCATTTGCCTTTTCTAGGTCAATAAAGACCAACTGAAGATCTTTCTTCTTTTCTCTATATTTTTCCATCAATCACCGAAGCAGGAAAATAGCTTCAGTTGTTGATCTCCAAACCATAAATCCAAATTGATTTTTAGACACTCTAGTTTCACATCTTAGTCGATGTTCAATATTCTTACTAAATATACATGCCTTTATTATGATATTAGTACATATAGTTGACAAGCATATTATAGTCTAACTGGATAAACATAAGGGAACAAGTAGAATCTCTTAATTATCCAAAAAAAAAAGTATAATTTCTTCATTTTCTTCTTTCTTATCTTTTCCTTCTTCCTCTCCCTCCTTATATTTTCTTTGGATTTTATCGTTTTTCATATGATTTTTAGCATAAAAACACAAAGCCGACATTAGACAATAATATATTATGAAAGGGAGGTATCCACTCAATACATCATGTCAACCAAAAATTGAAGTTTTGTATTATAGCTAATGTTTTATGTCAGTGTAGGTAATATGTCGTGTCGGTCCTAACGGACATGGACATATGTCGGATGACATATATGACATTTCAAGACATTTGATACCATGTATAGAAGGAACATGATCATTAAAAGACTTTTAAACTTTCATGTCAAGAAGATGTTGTGGCTATAAAAGCAAGGTCGAAAGAATCACAATTTTTTTGTTTCTAGCAAGGTTAAATACTAATTTTCAACTTATGCATGTTCAAATCGTCAATAAGGACCTACTCCCACTGCTTCTTTGTTTGGACATAAATATTTTGTTATTTTCGTTAATAACTATTATCATTGTATTTGGGTCTATCTTATGAAAATAAAAATGAAATGGGTACTTGATGCGAACAACTAGAAGAGATTCTTATATGTGCCACCACACAAGAGAGCAAGGTCGAAGTCTTGTGTCATGTATGAGTTATTTTAATTGTAAAAAAAAAAAGGTTTATTTTTTAATAAGACCAATAGTGCCAAGGGTAGATTAGGACTTTTATTTTCAAGGTTAGTTCAGGATTTTAGGCTAATTCTATTTTTTGAACTTTAGCCTAGTTTTTCAAAGGTCAAAACTTGCTCTTTTGGTTTGATTTTGGTCATTAGATAAGTTATTCAATTACCTTTCTAGTGATACCAAGATTTCACAATTCCAAGGTGATTTGGGGAAGTTATGATCAAATTACTAAAGGGTTGTTAAAAGTTGCAGGAATAGTGTTTTTTAGAAGTATATATATTTAAAAAGTCTTAATATTGATACAACTTGTGCAAAACTTTAGGTGTTTTTAGTAGTTTTAGATTTTACCAAGTTTAGGCAACAAGTTACATGTGTTTTAGAATGTTCATATTTTTATAAAGTTTTAATTTCATTATGATGTAAAAACTATTTAAAAACACCTCCCCATGTAATAAAATTTAGTGAAGAATTATTAAAGTTTTGTTGAATTTGGTGTTCCCAAGGTAAGCTATGAACCTAGTTTATCTCTCATTCTCCAAGGGTTTATACCTATCGTAGCTCCCCTCTCTCTTTTCTTCCATAGGTAGCTCCCTCTCTCCTTCAAGGTATATCTCTATTATTTTTCTTTCTCTCTCTTAATCTCTTTTTAACTTTCTCTTTCTTTCTATACTACTTTCTTATTCTTCTTTCTATCATTACGCTTCTTCTTCCTTTCTTTCATGTGCAATTATCAGAAACCTCCATTAAAGAACCTTTTATTTTTTGAATTTTCATGATTTTACCTCTCAAAACTTATCAGAATTCTATGGTACACATCAGAATCCACCATAAAAGTTTCAAAAATTCTGAAGATGTCAAAAGGGAATTTTTGGAATTTTTGTCCAAAATTACAAAAATACCCTTTTAAGCTTCTTTCTCTCTTTCTTCTTATTTTTTATTCTATTTCATTTTAACATCTATTCTAGTATTCTATTTCTTGATTTCCCCTATTTTGTAGCTACTTTAGTGTTTCAAATTCAATTCTTGAATTCTATTTGCTTCCACATCAATTTTAGGAATATCCTACATCAATTTTTGGTATCTTTTCTATTGAGCTACATCAGTACTGTTTTTCCTATGTTTCACACAATGTTCTAAACTCAATTTGATGCATCCATTAAGGTTTTGTGGACTAACAATGGGATAAAGTATATTTCTACTAGTCTAATGTCTTATTTTGTCAGTTGTGGTACAGGCATCTTTTAAAAGTTACCCAAGTTCTTCTATTGGGCACGCATGTTCCTAAAACATTTTAGTCTGAAGCTCTTCTCACAGCTTCTTATCACATTTTTTTTTTTTTTGTTGTCTAGGCTTCTTTTCTCATTAATCACATGCATTCTCATTTTCTAAATTTCAAATCCTATTTGAAGTCGTGTGTCCTCATAGTCCCTTGTTATTAGTTCTTCCTATAGAAATGGACTCAAAATAGATGTGCGGAAGCTAGGATAGAATTAAAGTAACCAAGGTTTGAATATAAGTATACCCAAATAACTCAAACTTAGAATAAAACTTGGGAAAATGAGAGGGAATTAAAGAAGAATTCAGGAAGAATAAGGCAAGAAAGAAGGATAAGATTAGGAGGAAAACACTGAATTAGGGTATCTGGAAAAACCTTGGCAGATTGGTAAAATTACCAAAATACCCCAACAGACGTGTCAGAAAGTTATAAAATTTTGCAAGTGATTAGATGGTTCTAAAAGTGATCTCCTTGAAAAATCTCATGGGATTCTGATAATTAAAAGTAAATAAAACTTATAGCATATCAGTTTGCAATGTTACTTCTATAGAATAACCTAAAACAAAATGTGTTTCTATGTCAAAAACCTAGGGAGAACATAGGAGAATCAAAAGGGATCTTGAGGATTTAGTAAGGAGACACGTAGGGGAAGAAAATCCAAAAAAAGAAATCAATGAAACAAAGACTTCTAGGGTGGGCGATTTCACTGGTATAAGAACACAGAAAATCTATTAATGTATAATGAAACTTAAGAATAGGGAACTACAAAACAAAATTTTAGAAGAGAATGTTAAGAGGATTTCTATGAACTAGAAGAGGGATAAAAAGGTCATTACCCAGTGTTGGTCCCATAACTTCCCTTACCCTCATATTAGTGCAAGAAAGCCTATGTGGCTGTTGATTCCTACAGATGTGGGTCCAAAATCAATTGAAAAAAACACCTTAGATCAAGATAACCACAAAACAGGGTTTTGGAAAATCTAGGCAACATATAGGAAATGACCAAAAATACCCCTGTAGACTTTTTAGAATTGTACAAAATTTTCCAGACAACTAGAGAAGTGATAGATGAATAAGTGTGCAAAATTTCAGGTATATATGATAACTAAAAGTACATAAAGTATATGAATGAACAGGCTGCGGCAGGAAATACAGCAATGAGACAAGCAAACTAAAGTTAAGAGTTGAAAGAAAAGTCACTAAGGCAGAAAATAATCAAGAGGATTGCAGGGATTTAAAGACTGAACCAATGGGTGTAGAAAACACATTAAAGAGAAATCAAAAAGACTTACTTTAAAGAGGGGTGATTTGAAGATAGATGATGCCCAGAAAGTTCTGTTTTCGGTAGTCTTGATACTTGCAAACTAGTATTTTGGTTTAGGTTGAATGACTTCCAGCAGAACTTCTGTAAACCAGCCACGAGTTGGATATTTAGAAGAAGTTGCAGAAACAAAGGAGAGTAAGACTGAGAAGAAGAAGAAGAAAAGGATGGGGGGACCAATTAACACCAACTGATTGGGGTTTTTAGTGGCGTCAACCCCTACAGAATTCTTCACAGCTACAACCATGAGAAGAGGGATAAAACCCAAAATTTTATTTAATAAATTCAAACTGATTTCTTACATGTAGTGCAACCCTCTTTTATAGGCTTCAAAACAGAAAAAGTTTGAGCAACTGAATCAACAACAAATAAGAAGATTCTCCTAGCTTTCAACCAACTCTATTATGGGTCCCACATGCTGACTTATCAATTCACCTAATACTATTCTCTTCTCTCATTGGTACCCCTTTAGTAATTAGGTCATAAGTCTCCCAAATCACCTCAAATTTGCACAATCTTGGTCTCTTTGAAAGGAAACTAAATAACCTTTCTAAAGACACTAAAATCTAGCCAAAAGGGCAAGTTTCGACCTTTGAAACTTAGGCTAAAAGTTACGGTATTACCTTAATTCCCTAAATTGACATTGGTTTTCAAGCCATATTACAAGGAAAACCAAAAAACTAAAAATCCCTAAATTACCCATGGCCTTTAGGCCTTATTATAATTAAATCCCTTATCCTAAAATTCTTAAATACCCCCCCATCTTGCACAGGCTTTTGAACCTAGCCCTTTTGTGAGGTGGGACGATAGAAGTCTCTTGATGTTGGCTGCAACACGTATCTTCCTAGTTTTGTTCATCCTTTCATTTTTTATAGTCCATATGGAAATCAACTGTAGGTGTACTCAAGGAGAAAAAACATAGCTAATAATCCTCCACGTCCAGTTGCTCCTTTGGATCCAGGTAATGTTTCCTTACCCTCTAAGTAAAGTGAAGGTCTTATAATTGCTCTTCTTAAAGGGAAAAGATGTACTAACCATCCCATATCCAATTTTGTCTCTTACTAGTCTTTGAATTCCTCATATTGTTCATTTCTCAATTATGTTTCTTCTATAATTGTACCTTCAAGCCTTGAAGATGCAATTTCCCAAAATCATTAGAGGGATGCCATATGTGAAGAAATGATAGCCCTTGAAAAGAATGGTACTTGGGAACTTGAAAACCTTTAAGAGGAAACACAATTTGTGAGGTGTAAGTGAGTCTATACTATCAAGTACAAAGCAAATAGATGGATTGAGAGGTATAAAGCAAGGCTTGTTGCTAAAGGATAAAACCAGACATCTAGAATTGATTACCAAGAAACATTTGCACCAGTGGCAAAGATGAACTCAATTCAAGTTTTGTTATTAGTTGCAACAAATAAATCGTGGCCACTTTAGTAAAATGATGTTAAGAATGCCTTCTTACATGGTGATCTCCATGAGGAAGTGTATATGAGCTACCCCCAAATACTAGGATGTGAAGGAAAATGTGCAAGTTGAAGATATTATATAGACTCAAACAATCTCCATGACTTCAGGGGCCTAGTTGAAGAGGTTTAGTGGAAGTTCAAAGAAGGTTGGGTATAAGCAGTTTCAGGTAGACCACACATTATTTGTAAGGCATACACAAAAGGGAACTACGGCAGTGATTTTTTACATGGATGACATTGTTGTCATTGGGGACAATCAAAGTAACTTATAGAAATTGAACTCTCATCTTAGTAGTGAGTTTAAGGTTAAGGATCTGAGAACGTTATGATACTTCCTTGTAATTGAAGTTGAATGATCAAGGAAATGTATCTTCATTTCACAAAGAAAGTACATTCTTGATCTCTTGACAACAATAGATTTATTAGGAGAAAGATTCGTAGAAACACCTATTAAGATAAATCATGGTCAAAATGAGTAGAATGGGAAACAATTAATTAATGCTAGAAGATATCAAATGTTAGTTAAGAAATTAATTTATTTGTCCCTGACTTACCCAGATGTAGTTTTTGTTGTTGGTGTAGTAAGTTAATTTATGCATGTGCCCCATACATCTCAAATTGAAGCAACCTATAGAATTTTGGGGTATCTGAAATCAGCCCTCGGAAGAGGTCCATTATTCTTAAACCATGGTCACATGAGAGTTGAAGTCTACAAAAATGCAGATTAAGCAGGTTCAACAATAGATAGCAAGTCTAATTCTAGGTATTGTTCATTTTTTGGTGGTTATCTTTTGACACAACAGAGTAAAAAACAATCAGTTGTTACCAGATCAAATGCTGAAACAAAGTACAAATAAAGGGCTTATGGGGTTTATGAAATATTATGGTTACAAAAGCTACTGCAAAAGATTGGTTTTGTAGTACAAGTTCTTATGAGTTTATATTGTGACAATAAAGCTACCATTAGTATAGCTCACAACCTTATACAATATGACCGGACAAAACATATTGAGATAGACAGACACTTTATCAAAGAAATATTACTCTCAGGATTGGTTTGTACTCACTTTGTGAAGATAGAACAACAATTAACAAATGTGTTAACCAAAGGATTAAGAGTAGACTAATGGAGATTATAAGCAAGCCGGGTATGTATGACATTCATACACCAGCTTGAGGAGGAGTGTTAAAGTGTATCACACGAGTAATATGTATAAGAGTAAAACGGTTTGTACTGTATGGTTAGTTAGTATAGGAGTTTTCTAGTATTGATATGGGTATGAAAGGAATTACATTCAACCCAACATATAAATGCTACCAACCATATGAGTCATAATAAAATCATACATTTTCTCCATCTTTATGATTTCCCATTCTTCTTCCTTCTCTCTTCTTCTTCTTTTCTTCTTTCTTCTTCTCCATAAACATAAGAGCATATATCAAATCTGTAAATTCATCTTTATAAATGTAGGCCCAAAAGCATATAGATTTACAAATTAGTCCATAGTGAGACACATTGATGCAAGACGACCAACCACTTACTCTAAAAGCTCGAATTGATAGAGCGAAGCAAATCAATTCCTTTATCTCATCGCACAAGTTAAGCCCTTGGCCAAACCCCCCTTGTGGGGCCCACTTCACACGGGTCATGCTTCACACTGATTAATTGCCTCACATAGAACACCCACCCCGAGTGTGCCCCCACTTCACATAGGCCACCCCAGTCGAAACCGATGTGAAAATGCCCATGCATTAATCACCCCTAGTGATAAGTTTCGAACATGAGACCTCCCTCTCTAATATCATTTGATGCAAGATGACCAACCACAAGCAACAAAAGCTTGAATGGATAATGTGTGGCAAATTAATTCCTTTCTCATAGCCTAGGTTAGGCCCTTGGCTAAACCCCCCTCATGGGCTCCACTTCACATGGGTCCCACTTCACACGGACCAACTGCCTCATACAGACCGCCCCACTCGAGCCTGGTGTAAAAATGCCTCTGCATTACCCATGGTTTGGCCTGGAGCATCTCAGAGTCAAGTAGCAGCGGTACATGGAACATTGACTTGTTTCTTTAAGTCATTAAGAAATGTAGCAGGTTCTGATACTTGGTTGTAGAAAATTAACAGTAGAGAATAGAATAATTACATTTTTTGAAGTTTGAATTCTAGAAGGATAGATCCTACAACATCTAGAATAAGCTCTTACTGATTTTTTTTTTTTTTTTAAGTAATGGTCATCAGGTGTTGCAAAATCCAGAAATGTTACATCTCTTTCAGTTGGTGTGATGTCACCCTAATTGTTGGGATGACTCCCAACTTCTGGAACAGATCCTCTGCCTACCAACTCCCATCTTCTCTGGTGCTTGTTAAATGAATAGTAGATCATGACCTGTCTATACTAAGTTCATAAGTTTAATAATTATGTAGTCTCAACATCCCCCTCATGTAATAAGTGTTGCCTTAACTCTGATCACTAGGATAATCCTATACCAGTACCCCATGCATCAACTCAATCAGCCTTTCCTCTTTACTAAAAAGAATGTATGGTCCTGGTCTTTATCAAATCATTTAACCAGGCTTTGCCTGCACAACTGTTCTTTATTGTTTTCTTATATAAAATAACAATAAAAATATATGACATGCATTCAGAGGACGACTAACTACAGCAAACCCTAGGAGGATAAAAAGTGGTCCATGTTCCTCTCTTTTGATCTTCATATATAGCTCACCAAGTGAGAATCAATTCTGAAGGAATTCCATGGTACTAGATCGTATTATGATTTTAGGAAGAAAGCAATTACAGATAGGGCCATTCTACCAAGGTGAACAAAGCCAAAATCAGGAAGACTGATGGTAATATCTTTGGAGTCACGGTTTGACATGACTAAGAGTAGTACTTAGATATGACAAAGGATTCAGCTTAAAGATTGAGTTTGTACATTTCCCTTGCATTCTTCTCTACCTACCTTGAAGTAGAGGAGACTCTTCCGATGTTTTACCTTGGCATCAGATATGGCTGCACAAACTAGGAGACTAGCAAATACTACTGATCAAATTAGAGACACTGAGGATAGTTTTGATGTGTTGTACAGTTAAGAAGTGACAAGTTGGAAGTTGATCATAGAGCTAAAGTAGACATTCTAGGCTTCTTTGAACCTGGTAAATTCGTTTCTCTTGTTTTTCTCATATTCTCCTAATAAACTCAGCAATACACATGGAGAATCACTTTGTGCTAAAATAAGCTAAAGAGACGCACTGAAATGATTGCTCCGGATTGACATATGAATCACCCATGGAGTCCTACTTCCTCAGAAGTCATAGTCTCCAAGTTCATAAAGAATGAAAGAAGTATGAGCTCCAAAAGCTGTTGGAATTGACTACAGATAACTAAAGGAATCAATTGATACCAACCTTGATTATCTTGCAGATCCAATCAATGTGAATCATAGCTAGAACCTGAAATACATAACGGAAAGGACTTTGGCCATTATATTCTTTTTTGGGTTGAGAAATTCCTATTTAAATTATGGGTATGAAAAATTCTCCCGTTGTTGACCCGTTGATCTCATTTCTCCGAGTTGAACAGCCAATATTGAGACAATCAAATAAAAGTCTGAGGCATTCATAAATCACCAAGATTCTACAAACACAACCATCAGTTAGCATCTCAAGGGCTATTCACTTAGGAATGAGCATTTTAATTATCCAGGATATGATTTATATACAAATAGAAGTCGACATTAAAAAATAAAAAATAAAAAAGAACCTATGTGCTTGCAGGAAATCATTTAGAATAAGAAAACTGAAAAGGAGATAAACAGCTAACATCCTTTAGATGAAATTATATGCAATTTAAAGTTATCCTAAAAATGATAAACAGAAAAAACATAAGCTTCTGAGTTCGACATTATCAATCTATAAACTCGTCAATGTGAAGTTTTGATAAGCAGACTCATTCTCTGAAGCATGATTTAACCTCATGCAATTATATAAGAAACCAAATAAAACCTTATTCAAAAGTACCTGAGACTCATCCAGCAGTTTCTGGCTGATTTCCAACTCTCTCCTAAGGGTTTTGACCTCCTTCATTGCAGCTTTGAGCTTGGTTTCAGTCTCAAAGCACTGGTTAGACTTGTCTGCATGTGCATTTTGTAGTTCCAGCACAATGTCACCTCTAGTGTTGGAGGCTGAACCTGGTTCCACTGCAGTTTCACACGGTAACATGTTCAGAGGTTCCAATATGGTCCCAACAGTAAAGTCGTTTGACAGTGATAAATCCAACTGTGCCACCATCTTCTCTTGTCCTGATTTATCACCTACTTGCAGTTCAGCTCGATGTTGCTCCAGCATTGATGAATCCAACAAAGGATTTAGCATGCCAGAGGAATCTGTCATATTTTCATTTACTCCTTTGCAGACTTCGCCCGATGATCTGGGGAACTGCTCTAGCTTGGAATCAAATGAAGCTGGTGTACAAGAGAGCTCATCTATGGGTTCATTAGAAATGTAAGGAATGTGTTCTTCTCCGTTGCCTGATACTTCCAACTTGCGGTCATCATCCTTCACAGACGAATGGGCAAACTCAGGTGCAACCTTGCCAACTGAAAACTTTTTCCCATGCAAATAATGATCAGACAATCTCTGCTCCAGCTCGTGAATGCGTCTCTCATATGACAAACATTGCATCTGCTTCATCCTTAGCATAGACTTAAGATGTTTTGCATACCTGTCCTTCAGATGCAATGCTTCAGCTGTCCTTGCTGCTGCATTCTTCAAAGCACTATCCAGTTTTCTATCATCTAGCAAGTCATATTCAATTTCAGGTCTGAATGAACAAATCAAGGTTATTGCAGAAGCAAGTTCAGCTTTCAGCCTCACATTTTCTACTTCCAATTTGCTAGTTCCAACTATCTCTATCGACTCGCATCCCTCAAGGAGCTCCTCATGGTCATATTTCTGAGATGATTCTACAGAATTTTCTTCAGCTTCAGCCGATTGAGAACTATCATTTGACATTGAAAATGACCCATTTGATGCTCCATGCTTCTCGCATTTAAAAGGAATCCTCACCAAATACTCAGGAGCATAATGGTCAATGTCAGCAATATCAATCTCAACCAAATTAGTGTCAAAAGGAACTAAATTGACAACACATTGATTGGGAGTATCAAACAATCCCATGGATGCTAATATATCCTCAGGAATGAAAACACTATGTGCTTTCAAGAACTCCTCTCGTCTTCTCACCTCAACCTCCCTCTTCGTTGCAAGCCTTTCCACCAATTTTCCAGCCATGCCCATGTAGATCTTCATAGAAGACTTCCTTCTCACCACTTCTGCAAGACAGGCCCTGTACGCAAGACCAAGGTTCAAAATGTCGGTGTCGGTGGAAATATCGGTTAGGCCAAAACAAGACATATATCGGAAATGTCGGAAATATCAAAAAGAAATATTGTAAAAATTATGGAAACTTAAGAAGCATATTCTAATCTAACTACACATGCACAATAAAACAAATAGATTTAATGATAGCTTATTTTAGTACACTTGCATTTTAATAGTCTTTGAAAATACACACATACATAA
>JAOXJP010010871.1:0-17821 GCA_025762735.1 Platanus orientalis | reverse complement strand
ACCCTGAGGGGCCCAACTTTTCAAAATCAATGGAAGATTTCTACAAAATGAATTTTTAAACCTTTTTCAAAAGAAAATGCAAAGTTTAGCCAATCTTGGCTGCAAGCTCAATTGTTAATCAATAAGCACTATCAACCATTGAATGCATCGTCCATTTCAATAAGGAAAGCCTTCTACACAATCGTTGACAACTCTAGGATAAAGGAGCAATGAAGAAAATCGAGATGAAGCATCATCTCCAACAAAGTGTCATTCATGGTCCAGCAAAGTGACATTCATGGCTAAGCAAAGCTGGAGATGATACATCATCTCCGAAAGAGAGAATGAAGACGATGAGTTATCTCCCATCAATTATGATTGGAAATGACCCATCACCTCCTGAAGAAGCAAATTGAGATGAAGTATCATCTCCAGCCAAGCGCCATTCACTACTCAGCAAAACACCATTCACAGCCAAGCAAAGTTAGAGATAATACATCATCTCCCAAAGAGAGAGCAGAGACGATGTGTTATCTCCCATCAATTATGATTGGAGATGACCCATCACCTCCTAAAGAAGTAGATAGACATGAATTATCATCTCCAACCAAGCATCATTCATAGCCCAGCAAAGTGTCATTCAATGACCAGTAAAGTGCCAAACATAGTCAAGCAAAGCTGGAGATGATACATCATCTCCCAAAGAGAGAGTAGAGACAATGAGTCATCGCCCATCAATTGTGATTAGAGATGACTCGTCACCTCCTAAAAAAGCAAATCGAGATGAAGTATCATCTCCAATAAAGCGTCATTCATGACACAGTAAATCACCATTCATGATACAACAAATCGCAATTCATGGTACAACAAATCGCCATTCACGACATAGCAAATTGTAAATGTAATGTATTGCAAATTCCATGAACTATAAAATATATGTATTGTATAAACTAGGACATGAGTTGAGTCATGTTAGAGTTTAATAGATTCTTGGGTTCGAGCATCATGAAGATCATCATTAAATGCCAAGAAAGCCTTAAGAGGAAAATCCAGGAGTTAACAAATCTTCTTGAAGGATTCACGCTCTAATCCAAGCTATCTCAAGGTAAATTAGGTATTGTATGCTAGTCTAGGTGAATCAAGGGTCCAAGAAAGAGTACTAAAGGTCTTAGGACCTTCCCGGACCATGGAGGGGTGATTTAAAGTCTTTTGTAGCAGTTTTAAGGTTTTAGAAGGCAAAACAGGGGATTTGGATCGATCCACTTTGATGCAAAGTTGTAGAAACACTGTATAACAGTCTAATCCTTAAAAAATAGTTTCTAATCAATAGGCTAGATCTTTTGACTATTTGGAAAGGTTCTAATCCAATGGACATGAATCATTTTCGTTCAATATATATGGAGATGAACTCAAATGAGCAAGGTAATGGTCATGAACAAAAATCATAACTCTCTTGCTCTTGATTTGGGTAATTTGCGAGAGATTCAACTCTCCATTTCCTTGGGAATATCTCTAAGCTTAAATAGGTAAATCAATACCCAAAAAAGGACCATTCCCTACTTCCACCTTATTCCAACTAAGGAAAATCATCAAGTGAAAGAAACCAAGGGTTGTTTAAACCCTTAAGAAGAAATATGGGCTTGATAGTCACATTGTACTCAATGAGGAGCAACCCATCAAGATTGGCTCTCTAGCTTAAAGAGCCAACTAAGAAGTAATTAGGGAGCAATAGTTACATCTTGCTCAAGGAGGAGTAACCCCAACTTGTGTGCAAAGGCAATATCAACCTACAAAGAGGTAAACCCTTGCCTTAACTTTTTATTAAAGTTATTGAGATCTCTCCTGCCGGAGACATCGGGAGAATTAGCACTATTGTCTGAGACACCGGTAATGTGTACTCATAGCTCTTCTGCCAGAGACACTGGAAGAGTATACCATAGACCACACCCGTCAAAGACACCAGGTGTAGCTTGCTTGGCAAGTAGATTAGGTTTTTATTAATTTTATCCTTGGTTGTAACATCTTCAATCTTAATAAAATTACATAGCTCGGTGGTGAGCTTTTGAGAGTGGATATAAGCCGTTGTGTTGAACCACTATACATCATGTATACATTTATGATTGCTTGTGGTTTAGTTTTCTCATTTATCATTTACATTATCAAGCATTACACATATTGAATTAGTCTCTCTTATAAAATAATTAAACATATTCATATCCTTGTGCGCAATCCAATTATAATTAAAATACCAAGACAAATTAATCAATTAAGCAACAAGTGAATTTGAGGCAATATAAAAGGAATTTTTAAATAATCCTATTCACCCCCCCTCTAGGATCTATACATAGGAATTTCATAAATCACCATTCACAGCACAACAAATCTCCATTCATGGCACAACAAATCGCCATTCATGGCACAACAAATTGTCATTCACGGTACAACAAATCATCATTCACAACATAACAAATTGCCATTCATGGTACATCAAGTCACCATTCACAACACAAAAAAAACCATTCACGGCACAGTAAATCACCATTCATAGCTAAGCAAAGAAAGAGATGACTCATTATCTCCCTGCATTAAAAAATGCATAGATCATGCCCCATCTCTCATCAATTGAAAAGAGATAACTCATCATCTCCCTAAAATTAAAAGCAAAAATGACATCTAGTCTCCCACCAATTAAGATTGGAAATGGTACACCATCCCTCAACATGAACCAACAAAGCAAGCATCCATGAACTTATTAAAGTCTGCATGCGTCAAGCATCAATGATCTCTTAAAGTCCGTACGCAACAATCACCCATGAATCTATTGAAGTCCATATGCGGCAAGTATCCAAGAATCTATTGAAGTTCATATAAGACAAGCAACCATGATCTTTCAAAGTCCGTATATGGCAAGCATCCATGAACTGAAGAAGTCCGCTCAGTGGCAAGCAAATCCATGAACCTGTAAAAGTCCACCCTGTAGCCCCACAATTTGATGATGAGTCATCACCCTAGTTAAGTCCATCTCTATGGCAATGTTTGATAAAAAATGATGCATCAATCATTTTTTTACCTTGAGACCAGGCCGCGTAAAAGTTCAGTGAGGACTCTACCTCATAAAAAAGGTCATATTTCGGCATCACAAATTTCCTATCGAGCATAAGCAAATGTCAATCATCATTTCATTATCTATGTAACATGACAAACATAAATATGTAGAACTAATCTTTAAAGATCCCCATGGCATTCAGAGTTAAGCCCAAACACTTCTTGATATGCTCTACTCAGGCCATCGTAGGTTCAGTGAGAGACTATAGGTCTTACCTCACCAGTAAATGGCCAAAACCATCTACATGACATATTGCCTCTCAGGTATAAGCAAATGCCGACATCATTCCATAGCCTATATATCATGGCAACCATCTTGAAAATGGGTTGAAACATATATGTAGCACTGATCCTTTATGATCTCCATGGCTTTTAGAATAAGACCAAAAACTTCCTGATGTGCCCTGATTAGGCCATCGTAGGTTTGGTGAGGGACTCCAGGTCTTGCCTCACCAATAAATGGCCAAAATTGTTTATATAGAAAATTGTCTACTCAGGTATAAACAAATGTTGATATTATTCCATAACCTATATACCATGAAAATCATTCATGGAAATTGATTAAAATAGATATATAACACCGCTTCCTGGGAATCTCCATGGTTTTTGGAGTAAGCCTAAAAACCTCCTGACATACCTCATGCAGGACGCGTAGGTTCGCTAAGTCAAGTCGGTCCCTAACTTTATAGAAAGGCCTTCACAGATAAACCACCTATCTGAGGTGTAGGTAGGTATCATCACTTCATAGTCTGTGTATTATCTCAGTCATGTTTATAGATTGGATGGTTGAAAAGATACATAGCACCGATCTCTCGAGATCCCATGGCTTTCAAAACAAGCCTAAAAAGTTTCTCACAAGCCTTGTTGCTAATCCTTGAAACACGAACAAATTGTCGCATAACATCCTGGTTATTTGGACATAGCTGAATGTTACACTTCGATTCATAGTCTATGCATTATCTTAGCGCTAATACCATTAGGGAGTTATGTATAATACATAGCATTAGGTTCCTTGTTATCACAACTCCACAGCTTCTGGAGAGAGAGCACAACAACATCTCCAGTCATGATTAGTCCTCTACTTACACTCTGTCAAAGACGGCACGACTATAGGGTATGACCCACCTGTGATATTCGTTTATGCGGACGTAAACATGCACCATAATTCATTACATAAAGTATGTGTAATTCCTAAGGCCCTAGTATGGACTACTAACTTTGCCTTAAGAATCTTCCTCACAACAAACGGGTTACTTGTGAGAAAAACCCACCACTGTTTCTCAGAAAAGAGCTCATAACATTTCTCTACACGTCTAAACCAAGCCAACCTTCCAATTCAAATTTTGGCACATCCTAGTCCATATTTTTGAACAACATACCTCGCATCAACCACTCTTCATTCAGTACTTCATCTGCCTCAAGATTTACTAATGGCCACCCTGTGACATTTGCTTGACTTTGGACAACAAGCAATGTTACACTTCAATCCATCAAGTCTATGAAATACTAACTTATAGCCATACCCTAAACAACTATCAAGCTTAATTAGTACTTTCATAGCCCTGAATTTTATGGAAATAAAATTCAGACGATGAGATCTAGGACCCACCCCAAGGAGCCCTGATTTTCCCTAAACTTGTCCCTAGGCTACTACAACTCTCTGAAGTCCAATCATGTGCTTAAGCACCTCTGTGGGCCCTTATTTCTCTCCCAACACCTGAATTTAATTTTAGGTGTCGAATAGGGAAATTCAGGCATTGGAGTGGATTTCAGACATTAAGCTTGTGGTAAAAATTAGATTTTCTAAAATTAATTGTGTACATGACCTAGGTCTAGTCTAAAGACCTTGGAGAATCCAATCTCTGGGACCCACATGTGTGGCCCAAAAACCAAGGCTAGTAGTTGGCCTCAACACCTAACGCCTGAATTTACCCTAAATTAAATTCAAGTGTTGAACATTCAGACGTCAACTTAAAGTTAAGCATTAAGCCTACACAAGATGATCACTTTGCTCTCTTTCCGAGGACAGATGTCTGCCCTCACGGAGGGCCCACCTTTAGGGTTTGGCTTCTTCCACTTCAGGAATTACCCTTCTGATAGGGTGTCATTGCCATGGGACCCACACACGTGTTACAAATACCCAACCCAAGTGGGTGGCCCAGTTAGCCTCCAATGCTTGGAAATTCAAGCGTTAGGTTTAAAAAGTAGGCGTTAAGCCTATATCAAATGACCAAGTTGCTTTCTTTGGGAGAGCATATCTCTACAGATATAAAGGCCATGACCCCTAGGGTCACACAATGTGACCCTAGAAAACACCCTCTGACCTAATCCAAGGGTCCCACAACTTTGGGATCCACCAAACCACCTTAAAAGACCACATCAAAATGTTGATCTAATTAGCTTTCAATGCTTGAATTTCACTCTAAATTAAATTCAGGTGTTGAATAAACATGCATTGAGTTAAAATTCAGGTGTTAAGCTTGAGACATAGAAAAACATAACATTTTTCCTTTCTTCCCTTTGTGTCAAGGTTAAGTCCAACCCTAAAACGTCAGTCAATGAACACTTTGGAGGGGTCCACCATCCCTCTAAAAGTCACAGCCATGAGGGGCTTTCCTATAATTAAAATAGTTTGATTTAAAAAATAGTTTTTGGATTTTTTAAAAACCAACGCCTAAATTTCCCCTAAATTAAATTCAAGCGTTAAGCTTGAGAAAAATTCAAAAAATAACAACTCCCAGAAACAACAAGCATAGACTTTAACATACTTTAAGACATGTATGAATGAGAGAAGTTACCCTAAAAAGGTGGATATTTAGGGTCCCTAGCACCTTCCCCAAATGCAACTAAACAACTTATCATTAATCTCAAGGACTCAGACAAGTTTTAGGAGTTAAACCCCTAGACCTACGGGTCTAGACTCCTCCTCTTTCCCTAAAGATGAGGATTGACATCCAACTTCGTTGATTAAAACCCAGAGTTGGTGACAACTCCCAAAATAGCCTAACTCCAAAACTCAAGGGGTTAGCGACCTCCACGCATTGGCATCGTGCACCGAAGAGTGGGCCCAAAAACCATGGACGAGTGGAGGATTCTGAACCACCTGGACCCCAACATCTACAAATGGCCAACTAGAATATGAAATAGAATAAGCAACAAAACTTAGAGTTGACTAAATCAAGAAGAAGAGACTACCAACCAACAATAATGATATAAACAGAAATCTCAAGAATGGAGAAATCAAGGAAAACATCAAGCATATGAAGTATAATTCATTTTTTTCCTTTGAATTTCATAGGGATTCAACCTTCCAACCTTTAATCATAAAGAACAACTTAGGATTCCAATGAATTTATAGTAGTTGAACAAGGGAATGAGTAAATATTAAATAAAACATTCTCCAATTTGACTAAACCTAGTGATGCACACTTGGAATCCAAAAATTTTGTGCAAATAAGACTTCTACTAAGGCATAATGGAAGAAATCACTCTATGAAACACGTGAAAACATCAAATTCACATAGATCTAGTAAAAAGTGATGAAAAACTATCATCTCACCCAAAGTAGCAACCAAAATGGAGGGAAATGCAAAAAACAAAAAGTAGAGCAATCAACTTGAGAACTCACTAATCCTTGATGGATTTGGTGTTAAAATGAAGGAAATTTACCAAAATTCAAAATCTTAGCAAACAAGTGATAGAGAAGCCAAAATACCAACCAAATTGAAGACTAACCAAGAAAACTGTAGGAGAACAAAGAAATGGCATATCATGTATGAACACTAAGAATCTTGGCATTCTTCCTTGTTTAAGCTTCAAAGTCTCTCACAACCTCCTTCCCTTTGCCTCAATCCTCTTTAAAATGATGTAGAATTTGTGTTAGTGAGATAAAACATGAATTTCTAGGAAGAAAATGAGCTAACTCAATATATTTTCAGAGTTGGGAGTGAAACTTACCCAATTAGGGAAGAACTCCGTCTCTTAGCTCAAGAACTTCCCAAATCTCTATAACCCTTTCCCTCTTTGTTCTAATAAGGCCAAATGACCTAAATATAGTGTTATTAGAGCTATAACATGTCTACGACGAAATCCCATATATGTGGGGGTCCAAAGAGAGAAAGTGTAACACTCCACACTTGTTCGCACATTTGTTTGCACACGTGTCATATTTATACAATACACGCATGATATATATATATAGTCTACACACACTTAGGACCATTTAAACGCACATATACTAGTGTGTAAATTGGCACAAATTTAGAGAGACACTCAAGAAAATATAGGAAAAATATATGAGCAAACTTTATGTCTTTGGATAGGCACGGAAGTCTAGAATCAAATAAGATAAATGGCGAGCAAAACGGACCCTAAACGAAAAAGATATTAGAGTTTTAGTGTGCGAGGGTCAAACAAAAAAAAAAGTCAAAAATCTTGGCTCTACCCCAATCAATCGGTCCCGATTAATTGTATAGGGAGGCCCAATTGATTGGGGTATGCCCGATTGATTGGCCAGGAAGCCCGATCGATCGCCTATTTGCGATCAAAAAAGGAAAGTCTCAAACGTAACTTCTCTTATCCGTTTTGGTTTCTAATTCGTGTAGGACCTCTTGGGAGGTCTATAAACTAATTATTTTTTACCCAAAGAGATTTAGAAATCCTAGAGAAAAGATCAAGAGTAAGAGAAAGATAAAAGGAAGAGAAAAGAGAGGAAAATCTAGGTTTTGACATTTTTGCCTAAGAAGAGGTAAGAACACATGTAAACTAATTCCGTTTTTCATTCTTTAAGTTCCTAGATGTGTTTCAATCTTGGTTGAAAATTATCTACTCTTGTTTTGAATGGATTTTAAAGCTAAGAACAATGGTTTTCAAAGAGGATTTTGGGTTTTCAAGAACATAAAAGTACCATGTTTTGTTTTACAAGTTTGCTAGGTTTTAGATCATTTAATTTATGTTCATGTTATAAATCGTTTCGCTATGAGTTTTAATCCGTTTAAAGTTTCAAAATCATTGTTTTGAAAGAGGGTTTTCTATATTCTAAGAACACACGTAATCTTAGTTTTGGATTTGTGATTCCTTATAATCGTAGAGACTAATTTTTTTGTTTTGTAAGATCCTTATATGATTGTTCTTAGATCTGAATGTTATATGTACTTATTAGTTATTGAAAATTTGTTTGTAAAGATATTCTATAGTTCTATGCTTAGGTGGATCAAACATCTTTTGATTTAAAGTATTATGAATTTGTTTATGTTCTGCTATTAATTGTTATATGTTTTGTACTATTATTATTATTGTTTTCTGTTATAAGCCACCCTTTGTCATCAAGGGTGATATATGATAATACTCATCACACCTAGTTTATAGTGTAAACTATTCTAACTCTTCTCATCAGAGATTAAATGATGTATCTAGCTCATTTCACCAATGATTAAATTGTGTAATTGTTATCTATATTGGCTTATACATTTGATTTATACATTTTATTATATCTAGTTCCATTATATGTATATGCTTTGTTTTGTTTAAACCATCCATTTGAATATGTCTTTTTATTGCTCAGTTTAGTATGCAATTATTTGTTTTGTTTTGATTTGTGCTAAGTCTTAATCCATTACTCTTTTAGTTTACTATTTTCTTATTGAGTTTGTTAAGCTCACCCTAATTTGCCACCATAGATGATGAGGAGGTAGTTGTGTAGTAGTTCAAATAGGTAGGATGAGAGAGATTGATAGATTTTGATTATGCCATGAGACATTGATTCAGTTATTTCAGTTTAGAGACTTTATTTTATTTCAATTTAGTTATTTATTTCAGTTTAATTGAAAAGATGCAATAAGTTAGTGGATTTTAGTATTTGACTTTCAGTTGATGATTTAGTTTTTGTCAAATTATTGGTTTATTTCAATGGGAATGTCAAATTATGTTTATGGATTATTTTTTAGGACTATGATTAAGGATTATGTTTAGGATTGTGGATTTTAATTACAAGTCAAATTTATGAGATGTGGATGATTATGATTTTAGATATGCAACTCCGTTGTGTATGAATGAAAAAGAATGAGCGAAAAAGTTATAAGCAATATACAAGAAATAATGAATGATGTAATGTCATGTGCCTAAGTTCATTGCCCTCTTGATATGGGTATTAGGACGTGATAGAATGCCACATCATTTGGGGCACTTTCCCCCTTGTCCCTTTTTTTTTCCCGGACCTCGAGCCCTCACCCCAACTAACAAGCGCTTGAGACCCCCCTTGCAAGCCCTCACGAGAAGTGGGGAGCACTTGTGGACCTGTACTGCAAGCCCTCACTTGGTGGCACTAGCGCTTGGCCTGCGTGAACCATAAATTCCAATTTCTAGAATTTGGTCACAAGCCCTCGCAAGGTGTAGTGACTGCTCGCGGACCCCCTCGCCCCACTTGGCGAGCCCTCATGGTCCCAAGGACCAGTTTTTCAAGCTTTTATCCCTTGTGAAAATAGTGTCATATCTTCCTCCAGAAAACTCCAAGTTGTGCACCATTTGAGGTGTTCATAATTAGATTCGAAGACCTTTCCAATGTTGTATAGTTTATACTTAAATTGTCTCAAGATTGTTACAAGTTTGCCTGTGAAGTTACCTCAATTATGCACTTGGAAAAACTTTGGAACTTGACAAGTTCATGGTCCAACTTGGGTTCTACACTTTTAACTCAGTCCCAATGGTCCATAAACCACTCTAAGGTCTTTCTTTAAAAAATGTGAAATGACAATTTTTACCCTTTAAGTGCAATGCAAGGTGTTACACTTCTCTTTTCCTGTGATCCTAGGAAATGACCCAAACTGATTATTTAGAAGATTTTACCTTTAGGCGATTCGTTTAGCCACCACTTTGTGTTAGGCAATTGTGAGGGGGAGGGTTAACTGAACAAGGACTTAACCATAATAACAATTAAGAAAATTGCCTTGCAAGAACAAGGACTTAACTAAACTAGAATAACGATTAAGAAAATTGCTTGGTTCACTTACTGAAACTAAGTTTAATGGTAATCATAGAAGGAAACCTACTTTGGGGTTCATCCCAATCATGCAATATAGACAATTGCAGAGCCAACATATCATTGTAGAGATAAATTTCTTAATTTGAAGGATAATAAACATGAATCCAAATGTTCAAAGTAAACAATAATTGATAGAATGTATGAATACCATAAAGTATAAAATAGTGAAGATTGTAATGTTGAAGTTGATTGTCAACTAGTTTTTAGTTTTTTGTCTATTGAAGTTTTTTCTTTTTTATTTTCCTCTCCCAAGTCTTATAATTTATAGGCCTCAAATTAGTTATAAACAAAATATTCCAAGTGTCCTTGTTGTGTTTTGCCATTTGTCTTCGGCAACTAACTTTCTCCTTCCAAATTATTCTAATGGTATTACACCAGTTGTCTTTTGTAACTCCCATCCATTTGAATTTCAAACCTTTATTAATTGATGTGCGCTATATGTTTTAGTAACCACTATGCGAAAATTCTTCAAATAGGAATTTGCCATCTATTGTTGATGGCAATTTGAAATTCCTTTTGTAGCCAACTCCTCCACTTTCATAATTCCATGGTGATAATGCCACATGGCTTGATCTTAGCCATTGATTCATGGCAGCAAATTTATAGTGTAAACATAACCCAGTTTGGATTCGAATTGACCTAACCCACTTTCTGGTTTAGAATTTTGGACCGAAGCACTAGGAAGCCCTTAAACCATTTGCCACCTTGACCCTAACTCCAACAATAGTAGCTAGGACCATTTGTAATAAGATGTTTAGCATCAACCAAGCACCGATTTTATGCTAACACGTGACCAAAAAATAAAAAATAAAAAAATGAATTACATCCTTAAATTTGTGGTTAAAACATCTTTTTACTTTTTCTACCACATGTCAACGTAGAAAAGGTGTGTCCAACATCAACCAAGCACCAATTTTGTGAGTTCACATCATCTCTCCCTTCTGAATGGACAGGTACCACTCCAGTCTCTGCTCATGATATGACATTGTAACACCTCGTACCCAAATTATGCCAGTTTAGAGGAATCAGACCCAACACCATGTGTCTAATTTGAATCCTTGGAAATTGTGAGCAAGAGGGTCACCCTCGATGCTCAAGAGACCTAAACATGACTTAGAGTGGACTGGCAGAACTTTGGAAATCCAAAAGAGAAGATAACCAAAAATGAAGAAAAATTTCAGACTTGACTGATCACAAGTGTGATTGATCACAAATCTTGTGACTGATCATGAACATGGGTTACACCATTCAGGAGTTTTTGGTTTTGGGAAAGAATTTTCACTTCTGCAGGATCTGTAATGATCACAAATCTCTTGATCGATCATGGGTCAAAAATTGAGAAAAAAGTTGAAACACGTACGGGATGACATGTCATGACCTCATTTGACCACCACATGAGTAAGATCTCATTTAAAACTAATTCTAAACCTAGTTAGATCTCATTTTGGTCCATTAGACCACTTAGACCACAAAGAAAAAGAGTAAGAGAAGTGGGAGGTTTGGGTGAAGAGAGAAGAGATTCATCTCCTCCAAGTTAGTAAGTTGCTAGAACCTAGATCTAGCCTAAAATAGTTATGGTTTTCAATTTTATTCCTTAGTTTATGATTTCTAATCATGGAATGATTTATTTACTCATAGAAGAATGAATGATCTACAAAGGCAAGGAAACTGTGAAAGCGGAGCCTCTTGGAATCGAGGTTTGAAGCATTCAGTGAGTGGATATTTAGTTATACTCACTTTTTCATTCTTAGGATTATAGAAGTGTGATTTTCATTCTATGCTTCAATGATTTATGGTATTGGTTGGTAGATTTGCCTCTATTTCTTTTTAAAATGTTGATTCCCTTGAGTTGTATTCTAATTCCTTTGATAAAGCATGTTATGAAGGTTTTACTATTCTATTCGTCATGAGTTCTTGAATTTGGAGCTATATAGATGATGCTAGTACAATGTTTGTTGAGATTGATGAACTCTACTTTTTAGAAAGGTTTTAGAAGTTGGATTCACATGGTTGAATGGTTTAGAAGGTTTCATGTGGTGTTTTTTGGCTCAATTTTTTATTTTCCTTTCAAATCCATAATTTCTTGCATTTTACCTATTTGTTGAAATGTCATATGAATAGTTCTTCATGATTTACCTGACTTTTGGATGCCTTTGGGTTCTTTGCATGAGCCTTTCACTCATTTTGATAGATTTCCTTTATTTTATGATAATCCATGTTGATCTGTATAATTCTATTGATTCTCATTTAAGAATCTTAGAATTCATGTGTATTACATTGGACTTTGCATCAATTGGAAATGTTTAGTGACATATAAGCATGTTATTATGGCATGGTTTACTTTGATGTTTTCATGGAGCATCTTATTCAGGCTTTCACATGAGTTTTGGAACATTCGAGTTCTTTGGTTTGTATCATGGGCGGCATTTGACATGAAAATGTTTTACTTCCATGAGTATCCTATGTTTCTTTAGAGTTGGGTTTAACACCTTCATATGAATATTGGTATTTGACCTTTTATATGTGATTTACCTCTTTAGTTTTGGACTCTTATGAGATGAGACATATGAATATATTTTTAAATGGTATACTTATATAGTAGTTATTTTACTTTACATAAGCATGGTTTTGATATTTAGTTTTGGATATGAGGATTCGATATGATACCTCTATGTGGGAACATACTCTTTTAGGCCCAGAAACCCCTAAGCAAGTTGGTTTTTGTGACCCACAGTATCTTTTTATTGGATCACATCAATAGGCGAAGAGACACTTGTTCCCTAGAGATTTATTATATGTATATGGTCTTTTATGACCCTAAAGACCCTTGTATGAGTTGGCTAGATATAGCATTGAAGACATTTACGTGGGTTGCCCTTTTTGGGCTCGGAAACCTTTTTGTAGTCTTATAGTCCTCAGGTACCTAATCATCAAGTTACATCAATAGGTGAAGATAGTCATCATGTCCATTGGACTTTTGACCCCGGAAACCTTTGCCATTTGTAGCAAGAGGTTTCTTGTGAGCAATTTGTATGTGATATGATTTGTTGGAGACCATTACATGGGTTACATGTTTTGGATTTGTCAGAGACATTTTATAGTTCATATATATTTACATTTGTTTTGTCAGAGACCCAACATGGGTTCATTTACATATGGTTTTAGTATTTGACGAAGACCCTTATAGATTAGTATATGATATATCGTATGAATATACACATGCTTTTGGTCTAGTACACTTCAGACATTCATATGGTTATCTTGTGACATATGCATACTCGGATCTTAGAAAATGATTTATGATTTAGTATATTCATTTCAAGAGTAGATGAAATCAACGTTTTGCGCTAATAATGGACATACTTATGCGGATCGTGTCCCTTAGTGACCCGAACCCATTTCACTAATTATATTGCTTTGAAATCCCTATGGATTTGGTTGGACAACTTAAAGTTAGCCTAAAGTAAGGATGAAAAGCCCAAAACGTAATATACATTTTATTGGATGCTTCTCACTTTTCGGCGCTGATGGCCCCTAATGTCATTCTTTTTCTAGGCCAACGTTAAGTTGTCCTACCAAATCCCGCCTGCTTTGGAAGAAAAAGCAGAGGTCCAGATACAGCTTAAATGAGATCGGATGACAATCCTTGATCTGAATACTCAAATCCGGTCAACTTGTAAAGTTAGAACAATTATTGGGCGAAGAAACAGGTCTCCATCCATCTGATTGAGAGGCAAAATGAACGACCAATGATCTATCATTACTGTACTGTGTCTCATTATCATTATAGCTAACTTCTCTCTATAAAGAGAAAAACCAAGTCACAGACTCACAGCCAGCGACAGAGAGAAAGAGAAAGAAAGGAATGGGCAAAGAGGAGGTATCAGCGAGCTGCGTGGACAGTCTGATGATAGAGATGGTCTCCGCATACTGTAATCGATTTTATTCCTCCAAGCCGGAGCTCGCCGCCCGAAGGATCGAGGCTATCGGATATCAGGTCGGTCACCAGCTCTCCGAGAGGTACGCTATATGTAAAAAACCCTCTACAGCTATATATATATATATTACTTTCTTTAATTACCAAAAAAAAAAAAAAAAAAACTTTCTTTCAATCTTCATATCACTTTTGCGACTTCGGTCTCGATGGATCAAAGATTTTCATTTGGTGGATGAATGGATGTTTTGATGTGATTTTGCACTCCAAAATTAAGGGAATATCTATTTTGTTACAGTTTTTCCAAGATGAATCTTCCATGTTATAATAGTAGATCGGAAGATTCCATCTGTTTATCAGAGAAAATGGGAGCGAGTTTTAATTAGAAAAATCGATGGGAAATAATGTGCATTGACTGATTTTAGAAAAATTAACATTTTGGAAGTTTTAGGCCATGGAGTAACTGTTTGATTCTGTTCGGGATTGAATTTACATTGGGAAAAGAAAATGGGAAAATAACGGTCTGGTTGGTCATACGAGGTAGATTTTTAATTTTTTAAAAATAAAATTAGGTGACACAAAAAGGCAAAATAAATGGAGTAAAAATGACAGTGGAAGAGAGCTACTAACAATCAGTAAATCGGTCTATACCCTATCTTTGGCAGAAGAATCAACTTTCATTGACCCTCCAATGGAGGTTTAAATCTCTTACGAGTACGGGCCCAAATGTTGAGCAGAATATTAGGAATAACCAAGGTTGAGCAAAATATAAGGAATGACCACTTGAAATCAATCAAACTGAGATGATTCAGTTTTGGAAAATTCTGGGCAGCAAATAAACAACAGTCATAACTTCCACTTGGGTTATCCGAAAATTAGCGGAAAGATGGGTATGGTGACTAAGAGACGGCACACAAAATTTCAGGCTAGACAGAATACTAAAAGTATATAAAACTTATAAAAATTATAAAAATCTAAGTATGTATCAGGTTTCCAGAATACACCAAATGGAATAATCAGTCCAGAAACCCTAATAGAAGTTTCAATCAACACGAGGTGAACATACTAATAACCCAGCGAAAGTAGAAGATGAACTCCATAGGAAAGCTGAGGAAACTCATTTATCGAAAAAAAAGCTGAGGAAACTTAGGCTGATATGTAACTTTGAAGCCCAAAGTAAACCAGTCCAGAATATTGAGTAAACACCAAAAAGAATCCCTAGTAGAAAGTGGAAGAGAACTTATCTGTTGAACAGTAGAATTGTAGCAAGTAGGTGATGATGCCAATCTTAAAGAAGGAAGAAGAGAGAGTCATATTGGTTACACCCAAAAAATCTCCGCACGTTATAGGTGGGCATAGCTGGCACCAAGTCAAAGTTTTGAAGACTTTGAGCTCTTTAAAAGACTTCCACATAGCCTAGGAATAGAGAAAAAAGTTGTGGGAAGATGGAGACTATCAGATCAAGACATGTAGTAGAGATATGTTTCCATGATCAGATGCTTCTAGAACAAGTATAGGTGGCACATAGTGAAGGGAAACTTGGAAAAGAAGTCTTCACACGTTGTTGACCAACTACAATTTCCCCAAATCTCAAAAATATTGGAAAAAACGTGGAGAAAATGCACAAAACCAGAGAATTTTGGAGTGTTAACGATAGTAGAAAATTGGGGAAAAAGAGACATGCGAGAATTGGAAGAAAACCACAATGCAAAGCCACAATGCGGAGGTGGGATTGTGTGGTTACTATCAACATTAAACACGTAGAGATGAGCGTTTTCAGGTTCAGAAGTGCAGGGAAGAATGAGGGCAACCTCCATGAATGTGCAATCAAGGAAAACATGGTATTAACTGCCTAAAGAAATCTATAAAAGACGGTGAGGATAAAGAGACAATCTCCAACACATCATCAACAAAAATGTTTGTCAATTAATCCACCTGCAATGGGTTTATCTTTTTTAGTTTAGTTCATATTACTATGTATTGGAATCCCAATTTGTTTTCACCATCAACAAAGTTCTTATGAACTTGGCGTACAAATTTCAACAAGATTTCATAAACCCCGGCTTGTAATTGATCATCACCCAACTCCTAAGAGTTTGGTATGAGAGTTTTAGCTACCCACACCTCGTTTTCGGTCTGTAACTTGTCATCAACAAGTCTTTTGTTACTCAACATACAAATTTCAGTCTAAATTATCAACTTTACAAGTGATTCATTTACAAATTAATGTTAATTTACTAAGTTTTACTTGGTTTACTTCATGTTATTGTTGTCTTGGTGTGAAATGTGGTGAAGTCCTTATTCTAGCAAGACAAAAAGAACTCACTTGGAAGGCAATACCCTTCCATTCCCAAATTGTTTGAATTGGTGGTTGGATAGACGATCGAAAAAGTCTTTTCGGTCTGCTTGCTGTTTGCTTCGGCGCTTGGGGTCGAAGGAAGTACCAAATTTTGTGCCCACATGGCAAAATGGCCAACACCTAATTTTGGCACGCTCGGTGGAACCCATACCACTAAGACACAATAATGCTATCATTTTAAAACCACAATTGAACCCAGACTATATAGGCCTTGGGACCATAGAGTTCGGTTAAATTGGCCATCTGGCCAAAATATAAACAATGACCAAAATTTTAGTTATAGCCCATTGTTTACTAAACAAGGGCTTAAGGGACATAGTCGGTTTTCTATTTTAACACCATAAGTGGACCCAGGCCATATAGGCCTTGGGAAGGTAATTTTGGTCAAAATGGCCATTCTAACCAAAATATGAACAAAGACCAAAATTCTACTTATAACCCATTGTTCACCAAACAGGGGCCCTGGAGGCAATTGTTGCTCCAACAATCAAGGGGGCACGATAGATCTCCTTTTCCACCACTACAGGTGGAACTAGGCCATATAAGCTTTACGAATATAAGCTTCAGTCAAATTGGCAATTCAGGCCAAAATGTAACAAAATGACCGAAATTTTGTTTATAATCCACTGTTTATCGAATAGGGGCTCAAGGGGCAACTGTCGTTCCAACCGAACATGGACACAATAGGTCTCATTTTCTACCACTACAAGTGGAATCAGGTTATGCAAGCTTGGAGAATACATATTTTGGTCAATCTGGTTATAGTGACCATAATGAAAATAATGGCTGAAATCTCACTTATAAGCCCTTGTTTGATGAATAAGGATTTGGGACACACTAAGTCTTCTTTTCTACCACCACATGTTAAAGAAATTGGTCAAACTGGTGGGCTACAAGTGTAAGGTTGAAGAATAAGTTCGGAACTTAGTACTAAATAGGCGGTTAAAGCCTTTAAGAAGTGTCAACAAGATAGAAGACTTTGTGATGGGTCTGTCCAACAACAATCTATAGGCTGTAGAGATGGTACAACACATGAAGACGCTTGGAAGGATGCTGTGTGCAGAGTACGATGCGAGACTGGCCATACTTAGCATAGATGTGGGCTTGTTGGCATATGTTCCTAAGGCTAATTTGCAAGCCTTAGAGGAGGACATGATCCTATTAAAGAAGGCACTTCAAGATGCTTCTATAAGGGCTGAAGCAATGTCATATCACAAACCGTTTGCTGGTGTAAGAAGTGCCAAGGACCTTGAGAACTTCCTGTCAGATATGGAGTAGCATTCTAGGCTGCTTATACATATGAAAAGAAGAAGGTGATGCTATCTAGCATGTGTCTCGTGGGAGATGCAAAGCTTTGGTGGAGAACCCACTATAAAGATGATGTTGTTGTTGGGGCCAGAGATAT
>JAOXJP010010851.1:0-17822 GCA_025762735.1 Platanus orientalis | reverse complement strand
CCATATAAATAAACAAATTCTTGTGATGATAGAATATTAATTAATTAATTAATCATGCTTATATTTTATGTGAATGGTTTTGTCAGGACACTTATTTCCAATAATTGATTGGTTGGAAGCATCCAAGGGCTAAGGGTGTTGGTGCTGAATCTAGGGCCATATGGGAGTACATGGGTATTTGAAATTAAGATGTTTGAATCCTAGAAGGGGTGTATGGGGTGCATCGGATGAATACTTAGCGAACACCCCATCTTCATTGATTGGTTGGAAACAATCAAAGGTCTAAAGTGCATGTGCTAAATCTAGGGTCATATGGGAGCAACATGGATATTTGAAATTAGGCTATTTGAATCTTAGAAGTGGTGTATGGGGTGTATAGGATCAATGGATAGGATTAATACTTGGGGAACACCCCAGCTTCATTGATTGGTTGGAAGCAATCAAAGGCCAAAAGTGCATGTGCCAAATCTAGGGCTAGATTGCATAAACATGGATATTTGAAATTGATCTTGGGGAGGGTACATGGGGTGTACAAGGGGGATTCTCATCCAAGAGTGAGGACTTGATGCTCTTAATATGAATGCATTAATGAGCTAATGTGGATGTGTTGATGAGCTTAAATACAAAAAGGATCATTTCATTGATCTCAAATGCATTAATTTCATGGAAAATTGCCTCTTTGTCAGCTACCTTGCTTTTTGGATTCCTATGCTCAAAAACACACAAACTCAATGTCTGTTTTCAAAGTCTCAAATATTTTGGTCACAATGAAACAATTGGGAGCAAATTACGATAAGGGTAAGGGGGTGAAATTAAGGTTTTATTGGTGTTAAAACGCTCTCAAAAAATATAGAAATGGAAAGAAGGTAAAATTGATCTTTAGAATCTTCAGACAAAAGATGGACCTCAGCTTTTTTCAGCCACAGGCTCTAACTACTTTGAATTCCGATACTTAGGCAGGAAATTGGGCTTCAAAACCCCTTTTTGACAGCCGGAGAGATCCTGGCTGGAAATTTCAGTGTGGGAACCATAGTTTTCCATGGCAATTATAGTTTGGGTTTTACCAAAGCTTAGAGATTCTGGAGCCTACAGAAGCTGACAACTCGTGCAATGGATTCCCAGGTAATTGCTGAGGATTTTTCTAAGGAGGGTCGCTTGAGTGTTTGGAGCACCAATGACTCCCTAAAGAGTGATGGGTTAAGTTAGTGTGTATTGGCGAATGCCCTTAGTCTGAGAAATAGTCTTTGAAGGAAGGAAAAAATAGAGAAAATTGGCCTGACCTTGCCTGATTTTGAGTTCGGGAGAGTTCTCGAGTGTTCACTAAGTGCCAACATACAAACAAACTGAGTCATGCCTAACTTGAATGAAAGGTGATGAAGAAGGTTGTGGAAATTTCTAAGGTGGATGTGGGAGATGAGCTTTGGAAGGTCTCAAAGTTGTCGAGAGATGGCCACTCACAGACTGAGATTTGGACATCCGATGAATTTTTGGGACTCAAATGAGTATACGACACTTGGCCTCACAATAGGTACTCATTTTTTAGTATTTGAGGGAATCTAAGCCTGTAAGTTCCACAAAAGTTTGCATTCCTTAGAGGGTCTTTTGAAGACCTCATGAATCCAGAGAGATGGGCACCAAATGATCATGATTCGGATATGCTGGGAAAATTCTAAACCAAAAGACGACAAATAGGACCAAAACTGATTTTCAACCCCTCAGGGAAGATTTCAAATATTGAAAGGATTCATGATTTTGGATTTTCAAGTTTGGTGAAATGACTTTTGAAGATATGGTTGGAATGAAGAGATGGGCACCGGCCTTACTGAATTCGGAGGTCGGATGAATCTTTGAGAGCTTTTTTAAGGTCATTTTTTAGCCAAGGTTTATTGGGGATTAGAAAATTGGTTGTTTCCAGCTTCAGAGGAGACCTGTTTTGATTGAAGTTCCTCAAAGGGGGAAGAAATTTGGGGGACAGGATCTGACATGACAACATTCAGGTAATGGGAGAAGCTTCGAGGATCTTTTGAGGGTCTGGGGTTTAATTTCGAAGGCTAAAAGGGTAAAATGGTAATTTTCTTACTTTTAAAAAAAAGGATAAAATGGTGATTTTCCACCTGTGATGCTTCGCTATGTGAAGGCTTAGGGAGGTTGGAGAATCTTGAAGGCAATGTGTATAGCTGTAGTTTTTTGCTTTTGAAGGCAAAAGGGTAAAATGGTAATTTTTTTGCATGTGATGCTTCGTTGTCGGAAGACTTATAGAGGCTGAAAAATGTTAAAGGCACTATGTTTGGTAGTCTTAACTGTGGACCCTCATAGTCCTTTTGATGCTTTTGGAAGAATTAGGGGTTTAACCAAGAATGGTGTATTTGGGTTGATCCACTACACGTGGTATGATTTGGCTGATGCTTTTGCGAGTGAAATATCCGGAAAAACTTCTTAAGAGATGTCTAACATCCTAGAGCCCATTTTTCTCTTCCTAAACTAGGGTTGCCTAATGTCTTGATGCCTAGGTGTTGCTTCGACGTTCTTTCATTCCATTAAATGACCTGAGTCAAAATTTAGGTACTGACAGAAAGTATGGAGTTAGCCAAGACTGCCAAGGCATTTAAGAAGAAAACCATAAGTCTAGCTCAAGAAAATGAAAATTTAAAAGAGTTAGAAAAATAATTAAAAGGAAAGATAAACTCCTTAGAACTAAAACTTCACAACATTAATGAAAACCAATCTAAACGCCTAGTTGAGAAGGATGAGTTACTAAAGATAAATTCTAATATCTCAAACAAAAATAAAGAACTACAGAAAATATTAAAGGAGTTTGAATTAAGAGGTTTGGTTTTTGATCTAGGAGAAGATCATCAAAGCCTAAAAGAACATAAAAAGAAATCTCTTAGAAAGGTAAAATCAAAGAAAATTACTCCATTGGACAAAGAAGGAAGAGTCAAGGGAAGTTTGGAATTTAACTTAGCAAATTCCCAAAGTTCTAAAAAAGGACCATGGAATATAGTTGCAAAACGCAAAAGTAAGGCCAATGTCTTCCCACAAGCCACGATGTATGGTAAAAGGCAATCCTCCTTCAAAAACAAAATTTTTACCCATCTTGAAAGAAGAAATGAAGCATCTAGCCCATTGACGGGCTATAACCCAACCTCTAGAAGCAATGTCTCAACTTCTAGAAAACCTCCACTCACTAGTCATTATTGTGGAATGAATGGTCATATAAGAATTAGGTGCATCAAGAGGCACAGGGATTTGTATGCCCACAGTCCCCGAGAGTCTAGGAGGATAAACCAAACGCATTCTCAAAAGACTCATAATGCAACAAATCTAAAGAGGAGAAATCAATTTTTAGAACCTAAAAATCATCCTCAAAAGAAGAAAAAAAATGACTCACCCAAGACAAATCAAGATCCAAGAAAAGTGGATCAAGAGATTTGGGTGAAGAAAAATGAACTCTCATCCTATTGCAAAGAAAGAGTGTGTCAAGATGATATCTTGATAATGAACATGACCCGATAAAGGCCATATGGAAGAGGGCTTCATATCCAGATTGGATCCAAGCTCCTCAAATAGGAGTGAAGGACATATTCCAAAAGGGAAAGAAGCCTATCACTCATAAAAACCAAGTATCTTCCAAAAAAACATGAAGGAATTAGGGATAAGAGAAAGGGAAAAGTATCTCGTCAAAATCTAAGAGCTTTTGACAATAGGCACAATACTTCCTACAAGGGGAAGGCCATAGATACATCTCAAGCCCCAACTTCAAAATCTAAGATGTCTTACGGAAGGAAACCACATTCTTCTTTCAAGAATAATGCCCCTACTTACAATGAAAGGAGAAGAAATTCTTGGAAAAACAACTTCCAATCATCTACACCTAGAAACCCACCAATCACATGCTATTATTATGGCTTAATTGGCCATATAAAAGTAGATTGTTGAAAAAAGGATTAATGACTTAAAGGCCAAATCTTGTCAACAGAATACAAAGATGTTTTGAGTAAGAAAAATTCTAGAAAAAGGGTCTTCTTTCAAAAGATTGAACAAGAAAATCTTGGAAAGAATAAGTGATTGATTCAATCTAAAATATTGCTAACAAAACAAGTTTGGGTTAAAAATGGATAATTAAAATGCCTTGTTGTCCACACCGCCCTTAAGGTGGCCAATGCATTACATTGGTACTTAGATAGTAGTTGCTCAAGACATATAATAGGAGACAAATCTCTTTTCTCACACTATATTACCGAAAGGGAAGGAAGTGTAGCTTTTGGTGATGGGAACATCGCCAAGATAATGGGTAGGGGTATAGTTGAAATACCCGGAGTCCCAACACTAAAAGATATGTTATTTGTAGAAAGCCTTAAACATAATCTCCCAAGTATAAGTCAAATTTGTGACTTAGGATATGATGTTGGCTTCTCAAATGATGGTTACCACGTAAAAGACAAATACAGAATTATGGTCAAAGGTATTCGTACCAGTGACAATTGCTACATCTTTAGAGAAGTTATACCAAACACATGTCTCACCACACAAAAGATGAGACAAGTCTATTGCATCAAAGGCTTGGGCATGTGAACTTTAAGAACTTGTATCCCTAAGCTTGGTAGACAAGAAAACCTATTTTGTGGTGATTTTCAACATGGGAAACAAGTTAGAGCCTCCCACAAGAAATTGACTAAAATAGGCACTTCAAGACCATTGGAGCTAATCCATATGGATCTAGCCAGACCAATTAGAATTGGAAGCCTTGGTGGCAAAAGGTACTTCATGGACATGGTCAATGATTTCTCTAGGTACACATGGGTGTCATTTTTTAGAGAGAAATCCGATGCATTTGATGAGTTTAAGAATCTTTGCATAAGGTTGCATACTGAAAAAGAACTCTCCATTAAGAGAATTCGTAGTGAGCATGGATGAGAGTTTGAAAATATAAAATTTTCAAACTTTTGCAATTATTGTGGGATCAAACATGAATTCTCCACACCCAAGACTCTCCAACAAAATGGGGTAGCCGAAATAAAAAATAGGACTTTATAAGACATGGTCACAACCATGATCTCTAGTAAAGACCTTCCCAAAAAGTTTTAGGTTAAGGTCATAAACACCGCTTGCTATATAAGCAGTAGGGTGCACCTGAGACCGAATACTTCAAAAACACTATACAAAATATGGAATGGAAAAAAGTCAAACTTGGAGTACTTTAAGGTGTTTAGAAGCACTAGTTATATCTTAAGAGATAAAGAAAATTTAGGCAAATTTTATTCTAAAAGTGATGAAGGGATCTTCCTAGGATACTCCACTAGAAGCAAAGCCTATAGGGTATATAACAAAAGAACTTCTAGCGTGGAAGAGTCTATAAATGTCATCATAAATGATTAACCAAAGACTCAAGCGAACAAGGAAGAAGAGGGAATAGCAAACCCTCAAGAAAAATCCAAGCTCCTACAAAATGTTGCTTCTCATGACTCCGGGAGTAAGTCCAAGGAAACAAATGATAAGGAAGTAAGTCATCTTAAGGAAAAGAGAATAACCAAGGGGCACTCATCTAAAGATATAATTGGAGATCCTATCAAGGGTGTCAAAACAAGAAGGCAACAAGAAAATATAATTAGTCACATTTATTTTACATCCAAAGTTGAGCCTAAGGAAGTAAAAGAAGCTCTTAATGATCCAGATTGGATCGTAGCTATGCAAGAAGAGATCAATCAATTTAAGAGGAATGACATATGGTACTTTGTTGAAAACCCTAAAGATAAAAACATTATTGGTACCAAATAGATCTTCAAAAACAAAATGGATGAGGATATAACTGTCATAAGAAACAAAGTATGATTGGATGTTAAAGGATATGCTCAAGTAGAAGGGATTGACTTTAAGGAGACCTTTGCTCCGGTAGCTAGGCTTGAGTCAATTCGAATCTTGTTGTCTATTATATGCCATTTGAAGTTCAAACTGTATCAAATAGATGCAAGTGCATTTCTAAATGGAATACTTCAAGAAGTATATGTTGAACAACCCGAGGGATTCAAAGATCTTCACATCCCAAATCATGTATATAGGTTGAAGAAAGCACTATATGGGTTGAAACAAGCACCAAGAGCTTGGTACGACAGACTAGCCAAGTTTCTAGTGGATCATCAATTTTTCAGAGGGAGTGTTGACAAAACACTCTTCATCAAGAAAAAGGATAGCCACATACTCATTTCATAAATCTATCTGGATGACATCATCTTTGGGTCCACATGTGCAGAGTTGTCACATGGGTTTACCCAAACGATGAAATTCGAAGTTAAAATGAGTATGAAGGGAGAATTATGATTCTTCTTGAGATTATCGATCAAGCAAACATTAGACGTAATATTTCTAAACCAATCCAAGTTTGTCAAGGATCTATTTTTCAAGTTTGGACTTTTTGAGTCCAAACCGGTTGATACTCCAATCAGTAATAGTGATAAAATTACTAAGAATCTCGATGGAGTCAATGTAGATCCTATAGAATGTAGGAGTATCATAGGGAGTCTGTTATATTTAACAGCAAGCAGACCTAACATTGTCTTTAGTGTAGGTGCCTGTGGAAGATACCTGGTAGCACTAAAGGAATCACATCTGAAAGAGGCCAAGAGAGTAATTCGATATGTCCATAGGACAATCAACTTTGGCCTTCGGTACCCATTTGATACCACACTAGTATTAATAGACTTTTCAGATGCTGATTGAGTTGACAATGTTGACGATCGTAAAAACACAAGTGGTAGATGCTTTTATGTAGGAAATTGTCTTGTCTTGAGGAATAATAGAAAGAAAAATTGTATATCACTATCTATAGCCGAGGCGGAATATATTGTCGCATGAAGTGGATGCACGCAACTACTATGAATGAAGTAGATGCTTACGAATTTTGTGTTGTCCCAATCAATGATGAATTTGTTCATTGACAACTCAAGTGTAATCCAAATTTTTAGAAATCTGGTCCAACACTCTAGAACTAAACATATTCATCACCATTTCATTCGTGAATTGGTTGAAGAGAAAACAATATCTCTAGAGCATGTATAACCTAAGGAACAACTAACAGATATCTTCACAAAGGCCTTAGACACAAAAATGTTCGAATATCTTTAAGCCTCAACTGGGATGTGTTCTATGTAAAGTCATATCCATAAAACTACCTAAAATAAATTTATTTATATATTGAGGGATGTTTGAGGTGTAACCGACAAGAAAAAATAGCAAATTAAGACTTTTTCCCAAAATGATTCCATTTTGGATCGATCCAGGATAGATCCAAATGGTTGGGACGTGTAGAAAATGAACCGTTTCTTGTTATAAAATGGAAGAAAAGCTCCTAATTCGATCCAAGATCAATGTAATCCAAATCTCCTCCTCCCCTCTTACCATTTTCATGCATTTTTTTTGAATCTTGCAAGCCGACACCATGTCAAAACAAGATTTAGGGAAGAATCCTATGCATGAGAAAGAAAAAGTCAAGTGCCCTAAAACGCCATCCTCCAACTACGGTGCATTGAGGAACTCCACCTCCTTCACCAACTACAAGCAAGTCTTCTCTAAGAAGTGGATTTTTATGGAACAATATATAAATCAAACCACTTTCTGGGATTTTACGATTTCCACTCAAGTTCCCCATGACGTTTAGAAGCAGCTCACCGTTATTAAAGGGGATGTTCAGTAAGAGGTCATGCGCATTTTCTACACCAATGCACACAATTCCAACTACACACAACTCTCATTTGAGACAGAGGTTTATGGAGTTTACATGCTAATCAACCCAGACCGGGTCTCTATGCTTTTGGGGATTGATCGCCCTACTACCACTCCAAATTAGGTTGTCATTCCAATTGTAGGGATTGATAAAGCCTACATTTTGGAGTTGTTTGAGAAAGAGGGGACTACATGGTTTGGGAAGCTCTCCACTGGCAAGTGCACCATGCTACCTAGGGTTTTGAACATCATACAAGTTCATAACCTTCTACCTACAACCCACAAGATGGACATGAGCGACAACATGGTCCACCTAGTCCTGAGCCTGATGGAAGGGAAGGTTCTTGACATTTCAACTATTATGTGCTACATCATACTAAACATGACAACTAACCTAGGCACCAAGAGGAGGCTACCTTATGGGGTTTTGATCACCCAGTTGCTAGAACAATGTTGAGTCACATTTCTGTGCGAAGCAATAATTCTTGGGCAAGGACTTCCTATTGATGATGGCACAGTCCATCGGAAGCATAAGAGAGGCAGCTCAACCTATCTCGCCTCCTGTTCCTACACCTGTCCTTGCAGAGGTTCCTCCACCAGCTCTTGAGCCTACAACAGCAGCTAGTACCTTCACTCCTATACCCCCAGCTCCTACCCCCTTAGCGACCATAACCCTAGCACTCTCAGTGACTCTACCACCTACACTCTTGGCCCTGATCCAAGATGTTCATGGTGACTTCGAGTAGATTCTCAAGTGATTTGAACGCCTTGGGAAGAATGTGGAATGCATGGATCAGAGGCTTATCCTCATCGAGGGAATTGTTGATCCCTCTCGAGCCCCAACTCCCCGACTCATCCTGGATATCCTTGCCAATGATGAAGAGTGTAAGGATGATGATGAGGAGAGCGATGAGGATGAATAGACCTCATCTAGTTTTTAGTTTTTGATGAATTTTGATGTATTCCCTGTTATGTTTGAACTTAAACTTGTAAATCTTTTGGGAATTAATGGAAATATCATTTTTGCTGCATTTTATGAACATTTTTGCTATGGTATACTATCTCTCCATATTTATGTCATCTCCTATGGTATGCATATAACCTCTTTCGTTTCCATGACAAAAATGGGGAGAAGTTGAAAATTATTTGAAGATTTTGAAAATCGAAGGAAATTTTCAAATTTTGAAATAAACATTGGGATACCATACTCAGGGGGAGTAAAAATGAATTGCCAAAGTTAGGGGGAGCAAAAACATAAAGATTAATGGAACTTTTCATGTCTATTAATACCATTAATCTAAGAAATGATCAAGTGAATCAACTTAAGGCTATTTGTGCTCATCTCGTATCACTTGCAGTTATGTTCATTCAATATACTTGTCATTCCACTTCATGGGCATATGCTTTACATTTCACACATTTGCTTGCCTGTGTGCTCATTTTAATTTATAATTTGACTATACTGATCTTGATTTGATGAAGGTATACTTTTGTTAAATGAGTTTTAAGAAATTAAAGCTAAAGTACATTGCAAATGAAGAACAATCAATGAAAGCCCGAGCATGTATCAAGGGGGAGTGTCAAAGAACTTCATTGAAGATATATGTCTACAATTGGAGTCCATGTAATCAATTGTAATATTCATTTTCTATTCCATTTTCATGTATTTTAAGTTCCATCATGGAATTTTCCAAGGGGGAGATTGTAAATGTAATGTATTGTAAATTCTATGAACTGTAAAATACATGTATTGTATAGACTAGGACATGAGTGGTATTATGTTAAAGTCTAGGAGGTTCTTGGGTCTCAAGCTTTGTAAAGACCTCAAGACACCAAAAAAGTCTCAAAAGATAAATCTGGGAACTACAAGACATCCCAAAGGATTCACACTTCATTCTGGATTCTCAAAAGGTAAAGCAGGTAAAGTGGCATGGCCACGGTGAACTAAGGGTCCATAGAGGATTCACAAAGGTCCACATACCTTCCCGAACTAAGGAGGGGCAATCCCAAGTCACTGTAGCTTTCCCAAGACATTTGGGGCTGTTTACTGTAACTTTCGATTGATCCAAACATTACAGTTCAATCCAAATAATTTGGATCGATTCAAACTTATTTGGATCGAACCAACAACTCTCGAGTTACAGGTTTTGAGTGTTTTTGCAGTTCAATCGATCCAAGATTGATCAAAAGTTGTGGAAACACTATATAACGCTCAGAACTTTAAAAAACAGTTCTAAATGAATGGCCTATCTTTCTTGACTGCTAGGGAATGTTCTAATCTAATGGACACGAGTCATTTTCATCCAATATAAGAGAGATTGAGGTTTAAAGAGGAAACTAATGGTCATGAACAAAAATGTATGCTCCTTTGCTCACTCTTGAGAACACTATGAGAGATTTGATTCTCCAAATCCTTTGACAATCTCTCTAAATGCTTAGATAGGTAAATCTATATCCAAAATACCATTCCTTTACTTCCTCCCTGTTCTCATTAAGGCAAATAATCAATTGGAAGAAAGCAAGGGTTCTCTAAACCCTTGAGAAGAAATGTGGGAACAATAGTCATATATTGCTTAAGAAGAACCAACCCACCGGTGTTGGCTCAACAAACTTGAGGAGCCAACCAAGAAGCAATTAGGGAGCAGTAGTCACATCTTGCTCAAGGAGAAGCAACCCCAACTTGTGTGCATGGCAACAACAACCTTCAAAAGGTAATCTTTGCCTTTAACTTTTATTTAAGTTATTGAGACCTCTCTTGTCAGAGACACCGGGAGTAGGCCATTGTGCTGAACCACTATACATCTATTGTATATGGCGATTGCTTGTGGTTTGCCTCTACATTTATCATTCAAATTGTCAAGCATTGCACATATTGATAATACCTCACATGTAATACAATTAAACATATTCATATTCATGTGCACAATTCAAATGCAATCAAACACCGGGACCAACTTCATTAATTAAACAACAATTGAATTTAGGGTAATCTAAAATGAAATTTAAAATATCTATTCACCCCCCTCTAGGATCAATATTGGAATTTCAAAAAAACATGGCTATTGTGGTAGAGATTCATTTGGAATAAGAAAAGAAGCACGATCAGAATAAAGAAAAGAGAATGATTTTGACAAGTATGCCTGTTGTATTTGGAGACTCATAGTTTTGGTTTAGTTTGATTAAGAGAGAAAATCCTTGAATAATATCATTTCTTTTATTAAAATTTAATCTATTTATTATTTTGAATATCAACAAACGATGTTACATGATCATGATCCTGTTAATAAGGGTCTCTATAGGTGGCTACTCAAGAGAGGTTATCCAGCTAATTTGCTGGATAATATGTATCTAGCTAATTTGGGTCCAATTTTGAATTGGGTTTTGATTTGAACTGACACGCCAAAAAGGAGAATGATTGTTTGTATGATGGAATAACCTGCGTGCCATAGATTGACATATGGTGGTTTTGAATTTCATTTTTTTATGTGTTTTAATCCCAATACACCACGTGTCAGCTTATAGTGACACTTTTTCATTACAAAACATTTGTTTTGGGCCAAAAATCAAAGGAAATTCTTTTGGGTTTCCTAACCTCAACAAAATTCTTGACTAAACCTCCTATACATTTTGCTCTCAGGATTTGGTACGAACAAGGCATGAACAAACAATATGCGAACGAGGTAGGGGTAGACACATTAACTTGGTTTAAGATAATGGAGTTCAGGCTGGGCATTTTCTAGCCCGATCCTAAACTCCCAGGATTTAGTGTATGGAGCATACATCACGTCAAAGTTGAAAATCACCTGCCCCAAAAAGGCAAAATTAAATTTTGGACGTGATGTGTATAGTACTTGTTAGGGATTTACCCTAATCCCAGGATTGTGAGAAAACAAAACAAAGTAGAATAAAGATAAGAACAAAGAATAAAACACAAAAAACACCAAATTTATATGGTTCACCCAACTTGGGCTATGTCCATGAAGTCACTGTGATTTTTCACTATGATCGAAGAACAGAAAGTACAAAATGATTTAGTTTTGTGGCTAGGAAAAAGTGTACAGTACTATCAAGCTCCACACTTCCCATCATTACTTTCATTTATAACTGTTCGACCAAATCCATGCTGAACAAGGTGACATCAGGTAGTCCAACAAAAATCCAAGGTTTCCAAGATGGCTTCGGTTATAAAAGTATCGTATCACCATAGTTAGTAGTTATAAATTTCTGAAGTTCGTCTCCTCAGAGAACCCATCAACCACAGAGCTACTACAATGGCAACAACCATACCAAAATGCATCATCTCCAATTGCCTCTTCTATTCTCCTTCGGGTTGGGCCCTTCCTCAAGCGGCCTTTACTCATAAGTCCAAGAGTTCTTCATTGCTGCTGACCAATGCAATCTTAGTGGTTTCTCTGAGTGTGAGCCCATTGAACCTGACAAAGATCTGTGTGTGGCAGAGGGCCAGATACTCGGTATCCTCAACACGGACCCAAGGTAAATCAACACTATAAAGTAATGAAAATTGTATGAAACTAGAGCACACTTCTTTCTTTGGGAGGATTATGATTTTGTGTGAAAGACTCCTGATCACTTATAGGAAAGCAATGTAGAAATCCAAGAGGTGTAACATCCATCGTTTAATATTTAGAACACCAATCAAGAATCTCTCCTCCCCACAAGTATTCTTGTGATTAGGAGAATGCACCCTCAAAAAACACTTAGGATCTGGTGTGCCCCCCTAAAGTGCCCATGTATGCAGTGGGGGCACATCAAGTCGAGAATTGATTTACACCCTCCTCCCAAGATGGTTGGGATTTGGTGCAACCCATTAAAAAATGGTTAAGGTCCGACCTACGTAGAGGTGGACACATCAGCACCGGAAAAGTGATTTACACTTTTTGGGGGTGATTATCACATGTGCTGATGTGTCCACCCTTGATACAGGGCAAACCTTAGGCATTTTTTAAGGGGTTCCACCAAATCCTTAGGACCCCCAAAATTTTAAATCAATCACTTTTTGACATGAAATGTCCCCCATTGCATGCAGGGGGGGTTAGGGGCACTTTAGGAGGGCACACCAAATCGCAACCTTCAAAAAGTGAAAACTACCATCGAAAAAAGTGATTACTTGATCAAAAAATGTATTTGAAATGTGTTTTTCAAGAGCTTGTCACAAATTTCATTCCAGCTAACAGTTAGCTTGAAGACTTCTTCACAAGGCTACTTCCCAAAGAAGTCTTCAAAGCTTAAGAATTTAGCTAGTGTTGATCTTCAAAATGGGAAATTGAACTGGGTATACTTCGGTTGTAGAGTATTAGAAAATCGTGCACGTGACCAGTTGTGAAACCTAACAATCGTTCACTTGATCAGTCACACGACTATTTTAGTTGCACGGTTACATAGTCCCTATGAGTGTAACGATCCCAAATCTCATTACCTTATTTAGGCATGAAACTGGGTCGCTACTAAACCAGATCCATATATAATTCCCTATAAATTTTAGCATTTTTCTTTTATCGTAGGTTTAACACAACATGTGCAACAGAATAAGAATAATTCATCTCTAACATCATAATCTAAAAGGTGCAGCAGAAATAAACCAGAAACTTATACCATTTATAAAAAGTAGTCTCCATCATCTCAAATAAAACATAAGACTGCAAATGTTAAAGTCTAAACTTCAAACTTAATTCAACCCATAATAAAGTCTAATACAAAGTAAGAGTCTAGAATGAACTAAAAAAACTAAAAGAGAAAGCATTAGTTGTGTGCCTTTCTTTTAACTTCTAAGCACTCCAATGATGTACCTGTACTAAGTCTCACCTAGAAAAATGATGTGGATGGGTGAGATCCACGGCTCGTAAGTAGGTACACAAAACCTACTATATAACCATACAGGTAAAACATGAATCTTTCAATACAAAAGTACTAAATATATCTCCATATAGAATAAATACTAATTTCTAACATATAGGCATGTGCTAGTGTACATACATCATCTACTAGTCATCACAAGATCTATACACTCATCATCATGATTCATCATGTAGGAATTAGGCATTTCAATACATACGGTTTTATTTATACATGACATCCTTCTACTATCTACTCATGGCAATATACAAAATTTTACTTATACATGACATTATTATACTATATGTGCATGATGAAATGTATTAAAATATGGATATACAATGACATGGTAAGTATATCCTAACATATCATGATAGGAATAATTAGTGAAACCTTTAAAGGCCTTTCCTAATGGTTTCTATGCATGGGCTACATATTATGAACAAGAATAAGCAAGGTAACTACTTCTAGGTAAACATGCACCATTCCTAAGCATTTAGTAGCTATAACAAGACAATTGTCATAGTGAGGCATATATAGATCAACATCATTTCTTACAAATTCATCTTCAACTTAGTATTTATTGTTACATTATAACTTTCATAAACTCCTATCATTTATCTTATTTAACATAGGTTATATTCATTTACTTTCTATTATCCTTAGCATTTTCATCCCTTAGGTTCCTTCACTACTTATCACTCTATCGAATTCCACTTACCATATCAAATAGCTTTCATTATCATTCGATTAGTCTCCACTTATCATTTTCTTAAGGCTACATCTTCTTCTTTACATACATTATCATACACTTTCATCTTCTTTTAAAGAGTCTGTGATTTCACTTAATTTCTTAACATTTTCTTTATGTACTTGTCATAAAGACCTACATTTAATTTAGTAACTTGTATATTTCATTTCTTTTCATGGGACTTCTTTTTTTTTACATGACTTATGGATCTCTTTTTCCTTGTGAAACCTAGATGTTTCTATTCCTTGCTTTCACACTTTTCTTTCGAAGCTTATATACTTTCCATTCTTTTCTTAATACTCATACTTTCTTTTGGACTAATCATTTTTTTTTTATCATAGTTTCATTCTTTCCTCCCCAATGGTGGGGCCTTTCAATTCATTTATACTTAGGCACATTATATTATTCCCCATTGGCAAAGACCATCATTTACACTTACTTGTTTACTTCACTTACATCTTCTTTCATCTATTTACACTTTAGTTCACTTGTTTACACTTTCTTTCACTTCCTTACATCTTAACATATTATATTATCCCTAACAATAAGGACCATCATCATAGCATTATTTATAGCCCAATGGGAGGGCCTGTTAATGTAGTAGGTTGTAAATTCTATGAATTTGTAAAATACGAAGGAGTATAGACTAGGAAATCAGAAAAATTATGTAAAAGTCTCAAAAGTTCAGGGACCAAAGCCACATGAATAATAAGCTCAAGACCTTAAGAAGAGCTAATGGAAAGCTACCCGGAAGCATACAAGGCATCTCGAACCATTCATAAGACCATTCCAAGATTAAAAATGTAAAACAGGTAAAGTTTGTGAATCAGAGGACCAAGGAAGTGTTTAAAGGACCTAGGAACCTTCTCGGATAAAGAAGGAATGACCCCAAAGTCACTAAAGCCCTCCAAGAACAAATTTAGGGCCGTACATTATAGTAGGATTGATTCAGAGAGTCTTGGGTGTACTTTTCAGAGAAAATCAATACTTTGGATTGATCCAAAGTGCCAAAACTCATTAGAAATTAGATAAATGGCTAGTAAATCTTTCATAAATGGAAAAAATTAGATGGGGATAAAAAATCAACATTAGAGATGATTCCCATCTATAAATAACAAGCCACAACCCTTTATAAATTAGGGTGAGTGCCAGAATGAAAACAAGAACACTTCCGAATATTTTGAAGAAATACATTGTTCAAACCATCTCTAAGCTCTGAAAGAGATTAAAGTCTTTATTATGTGTGCATAAATCTTTAGATTAAGAAGAGAGAGATCGACTCAAGGAAGCCTCTTTGCTCGTGCTAAGGTATATTATTAAGAGGCTATCTTAAAGAGTTATTCGGTTCGAAAACTCAATCGGGTTTCAAAAGGTCACCACTTACTCAAAAGGAGTGATCCCACACTATGCTAATAGCTATATCAACCTTCAAAGAGGTAAGTAAAGCTATTTAAATTTATATAAAATTGTGATAACTCTCGTTGGAGATACCGAGAGTTTGGCACTACCACCGGAGACACCGGTAGTTTAGACCTAAGCACCTTATTGAAGGTGTAGACATTTCCCACAAGAAACAATGAGAATAGACCCAATACTATCACCGAAGACACCAATAATGTAGATTTGGCACTTTCACTAGAGACATCGGAAGTGTAGACCACACTCGCTGGAGACACCAAGTGTAATAGATAGGCCTCATTTAATTTTAGCCTTGATTGTAATTTTTTAATTTTAATAAAATTATATAGCTCGGTTGTGAACTTTTGAAAGTGGACGCAAGCCTTGTGCGGAACCACTATAAAATTATTATGCTGTGTGTGCTTGGTGATTGTTTCTAGTAGTTGCATTTAATTCATTGAATTCGTCATTCACTTATTTATTGCAATTATGCACACAATAATTAAAACAATAAGAAATAAATAAATTGAATATAAATAATCTATTAGCCCTATTCCCGCTTTGCTATAAGTAACACTATAGTGTATGATGGAACCTCGTGGTCTATGATTAGTTCATAGAAAATCAATTTCTCTTAATCAAAAGCTCCATGCTGGAATTAATCAAGATTAAGAAAATTATCAAAAAACGAGATTCAGAAATTGAATTATCCTATTCATCTCCCTCTAGGAATAATATCGGACTTTCAGGGCCATCATACCATTACTTTACCCCAATGGGAGGGCTATCATACCATTACTCTACCCTAATGGAAGGGACATCATACCACTGTTTTACCCCAATAAAAGAACCATCATATCATTACTTTACCCTAATGGGAGGGCCATCATACCATTGTTTTACCCCAATGGGAAGGCCATCATACCATTACTTTACCCTAATGGGAGGACCATCATACTTCACCTTTGAATTTTATCTTTAATGGAAAGGTTATCATGTTCCTTATCCTTTATATCCTAGTTATTTTTACTTCTCACTTAACACTAATCATTATTTAGCTCCCAATAGTAGGACTTCATTATTTGGAATCTTATCTTTACTTTCCTTGTCTTCTTTCATTCGTCTTGTCCTTTATTCACTTTAAATATTGTCCATTCTTAACCATTTTACCTTATCTTACCTTAGCATAATATCTAAGCATAATGAAAGAGATAACCATGTTCTCATGGTATAAATATGCTAACAACATAAATAATATGTGCAACATAAATAAATCACTCTTTACCATTATCAATGAGTGAAATCATACAACTTTACATCAATTTTCAAACACTATAAAACTTATACACATGGCATGAATAATGGTCTAGATAACAATTCAATTATAAATGTCATTAAATGGTTTATTATCTCTAAAGATATCTTAATTGAATCATTTCATAACGTTTCCTAAGCAATTTATACACAACAATATAAATGTATCATTACATAGAGATCAACATGCTTCATAGATATCTTCTAATATCATCTTTAACCAACATATTTAAGAGATGTTCATTACCAACTCAAATAATCATACTAACCATGGGAAATCAAGAAAACCATCCATCAATATCCTTCATGGAAACTATTGATTTATAGAATCCTAGTTTATAACCATTCACAATGCATAAGATTCATCATTTCAAGAAAATATATATGGATAATGTGTTAATCCACTTTTCCTCATAGTATAAAATAGAGATTTTTAAGATCCTGATATAAAATGGTAAGATCTCATAAAAAATCACCACAATAGGTTGGGTTTCTAGGATCCTAGTAAAGGGCTTAACAAACATATGCTAAAACATTCATAAACTCAATATTTTACCATTCCAAGACTTTTAAGAACCTAAAACAAACAAAAATATAGTAAGTTTTGTATAAATACTTACTAAAAGGTCCTCCTTCTATTTGCCAAGGAAATCTTGAAGAAAAACCTCATTTCCTTTGGTGTTCACACTTTTTTCTAAGATGAAATTATAGATCCATGGCCATAATCCAGGAATCTAAGATGGTCTATAGTGGAAAACTAAAGAACAAGTCTAAAAGAAGCTAGATC